>JABSNV010001368.1:37500-104023 GCA_024085815.1 Flaveria linearis
TCATCTCACCTAAAGAGGCTCGAAGACTTGGCTTAAGGATCACCACGCAAGAAGGTTGGATCAAGGCCGCCTCTGGAGACACCAAACCCATAGAAGGAGCAGCATGGGGCGTAAAAACAAAGATTGGTACGTGGTCCGGCAAGTTGCACTTCTCAGTAGTCCCACTAGACGACTATGACATCGTGCTAGGGATGGATTTCTTTCGAAAAGCAAAAGCCTGCCCAGTAACATTCATCAACACCATGTACATCATCAAGGGAGACCAAGTGCACACCGTTACCTTGGAGCCAGATACAAGGCGTCGAGGCAAAACCATCTCTATCTTGAAACTCATGAAGCCAGCTCATGAGGCATCCAGGCGACACGACGAGGACGTCGTGGCATCAGGTGGGGGAGAATGTCACGACCCGCCAAAATGCAGGTCGCATCACCCTAATTTTTATCGATTAGGGGCATTTACGAAGCAAGCAAGGCTGCCCGGAAAACTCCGGAACAGCCCATATAATTCTGCAGCAACATTGCAGCCATATTTTGAAGGAAGCATAACACATGGAAATCTCTAGAAAGAAATAGATTAACATTGTAAAGTATCTAGATATTAAGTTAAGAAATATCTAGATACTAGATTAAATAATAGCTTAGATATTTTGGATTAGTTAAATATCTAAGATATTTAGATTAGTAAATATCTTAGATATTTAGAATAGAATAATCTAGATTAGAGTTTTCTAGATCCTTGGCAACTAGTATAAATAGGAGGTGATGGACCATTTGTGGATCACCTCTCAAAGTGTAACCAAGTTCTTTGTAACAAAAGCCTTGTACTTGTGTTCATAGTAATACAAGCAATCTACTTGTGTTGTAATCACACATCACAAGCATTCCACTTGCGTACTACAAATCCAACATTCCCTACAAAGACTTCCGCTACTGAAATCCATCCATTCAAGATCAAGAAGGCTGACTTAGAACGGATCTAAGTGCCGCACGAGAACTGAACAAATCAGTCCGTGACACTACGCCCTGTAGCTACATATATTATTCACTTTTCGCATACTTAATGACGCATTAAGAGTTAACACGACTTATATATAATATAGAAAGAGAAATCAATGAAGAATGAAAACGATGTTTCTAATGATTTAAGGGGCTTACTAAAGAGACGCCCTCTTGAATATATGGACGCCCTGCTTACGGCCGTAAGGCCCGTCACGGGCCGTATTGACTGTCGGGTAGTCAATCAGTCACTCAAAAACTTAACGGCCCGTGTAGGTTTCACGGTCAAATTTTTTCACGGCCCGTTAAGCTTTTCACGGCCGTTGAACATTCCACTTACGGGCCGTGAACTGCTTTACGGGTCCTATTTTCACCTTTAATAATTTGAACGAGATATATTATTCCTCGTTTTTTCGTGTAATTTTGTATTTATTACGTTATTTGATATGACGTAATATTCTCTCGATAGTCGTGTAATTTTGTATTTATTACATTATTGATATGACATAATATTCCTCGATATTCGTATTTTATTGACGAGAATGCAATATTCCATTTCAACTACTATATAAACGTTAGTTTATAAATTAATTTCATAATTCAAATTTCTATGATATAAATTCATTTTATTTCAACTACTATATAAACGCAATATTCCATTTCAACTACTATATAAACGTTAATATTTAACGTTACGATGTCTTTCTGGATAGCAACTATTTATTCGGTTCGGAATCTAACTATTACCCTGAGGAGGGTTACGGGTATTACGATGAGGCTGCTTCAAACTATTTAGGACAGTTCGCGTCCAATTACGGCGGGAATGACGGGGGTGATATGGCGATAGCAGCGTGATAATGACGTTTCTGGTTCCGATAAAAGAGGTTTATACGACACGAATCAGGTTATAAGATATATCATATTTAATTTTACTTTCATTTTACTTTCATTTAGTAATACTATAAAAATATTAATTGATTAGGTTTTCTCATCTCGTGAAGAATTAGTTGATTGGGCAACTAACGTGGGGCGAGAAATGGGTTTGTTATTGTCACCAACGTTCAAAAAGAAATTCGAATGGTGTGGTGATTAAATTTGGTTGAAATGTGATCGGGGTGGTGTATATAAGGGAGCATCCACTCTAAGAAAAAGTGGCACGAAAAAAACAAACTGTCAATTTGAATTGCAGGGTAAGTACCAGATAAAGAGAGATGGTGGATTATAGTTTTTGTGGATGATACTCATAACCATGAACCTGCTGAACACCTAAGGACATGCATACGCAATGAGACTCACCGAAAATGAGCTTTCTACTGTAAAGAATCTGACCGAGCAAAATATTGACCCTCGAACATTCTAGGCACGTTGAGGGAACAAAATCCCCATACGTGTCTGTGTTACGAACCATATATAACGCTCAGGCAAAAATTAAAAAGTCCACCAGAATTGATGAAACCTCATTGCAGGTTTTTTTTCTATACTACAACAACATCAATATATTTACACCCCCTCACATAGATGAACCGACAAATACTGTCGACGGGTTTTTTTTATACATCCACATCCACATATTATGGCGTGCGTACCCACACGTGTTGATGATTGATACAACATACAAAACTAACTTGTATAAAATGTCATTTGTTCAAATGGTTTGTCTGACATCCACCCTGAAATCTTTTCTGTTGCTCACCATGCATCATTGATTATGAGCGTGAAGCCAACTTCAGATGGGTGTTAGAGCAACTAAAAGCAACGGTGGAAGAAAAGTGTATGGAGCCCCGTGTTATACTAACCGACCGAGACCTCGCTCTGATGAATGCGTCAGAAGAAGTTTTTCCGAGTGCTGTTCGATTACTTTGCAGATGGCATATTTCGAAAATATTGCTAAACATTGCAAGGCGAGTTTTTCAAATGAGAGTGGGGTGCTTTTTAGCATGTGTGGTCGGTACTTATTAACTCTGCACAACACAGACATATACGCTTATAATTACGACCTGCTTTATCGCAGATTGGTGTCCAACATTCAAGTAAGTTTTCTAGTCTTATTCTTAAAAATATATGTATATTTACATAAATAAGTATATTTTTTTAAATAGGAGTGCTGATGTATCTCAAAAATAACTGGTTGGACCCCTACACAAGAGATTTGTGTCGGCGTGGATAAATAAAAAGTTATAACTTCGGTCAGCACACAACGAACCGAGTTGAGAGCCAACATTCGTTGTTGAAAAGTTATCTGAAAGCACCCATAGCACCCTGGATGATTTATCCTTTTATTAATAATATCTTAGTTACCCCAGAAATTGCTATAAAAGAAAGTTTTACCAAAAGCAAAATCATGCTTATGGTGCAGCATAATCATGAAGTGCTTAAATTGCTGCGAGGTAACGTTTCTATTGCGGCTTTGGATATGTTAGTTGGTGAGATTAACAGGATAAATCATCTAATTATATCCAAGAACCATGTGGCTGCCATCTTTTTACCAGCTGTGGTCTTCCGTGCGCTTGTAAATTAAAAAATTACTTTCAAACAGGTGAATGTTCTTTTACGTTTTTTTTTTTTCATGAAAAGTTTTATTATATTTAATTTAATATATTATTTATAGGTCCATGTATCCCACTCGATGCCATTGATTTTTTTGGAGGAAGCTAGATTTTTCACCCCGCGTATATTGTACGTTAGGAGTTCAGTAGATGTACATAAAGAGATGGGATGGTGACAAAACATTTACTTGTCCAACCCGAAAATGTGAAAAAATCTTTGATTAATATTTTCAAATCTTTCATTAATCCTTCAAAAACTGATAAAAAACCTCCTAAAGTCCAAACACATACACGGGGTCGTCCAAAAAAAAATAAGCAAAAGAAACAATATTAGACTCCCCCAGACATAGTTCATATGTTCAACCTAGAGAAAATTTGAAGGTCCGCCAACATATTCAAGTTCGGTGGTGAAGTCAAAACAAGGTCTTTGTAGCGCAGTCATCCATGTCTTCGAATCAAGAGCCAAAGATGGATTATCTCAACAGAGTTCCAAGTTTTCATATTCTCATCTCGGGCGACAAAGATAAAAACATTTTTTTCCGGTTTAACCGCTGGATTCCATCATTCTTTTTCCCCGTATATTTCAAGTGCGGATGATGTTTTAGCCGACGGCAATGTGGTTTTCGTGCTATAGCACTCGCACTGGGATATGGTAAAAATCACTGGCGTTTTTATTCATACAGAACTTATAGCTGAGTTGGATGAAAACAGACATAGGTATGCTGCGATGTTTCCTGATATAAAATAAGGGAATCATTAAACTGGAAAGGCTTAGGTGCAGCTCCCCACAAAATTGGATGACAGTGCCACTGCTACAATCCTTATTGCTAACAGGTTTCGAGTGGTTATAATTTTTATATCTATCGGCAACTCCGCTACTTTTTTCCCGTTCTGGTTATCTCCTCGTGATATCTGTGAACATCATATAATTTCAATTGCTTATGTTCAAGATAGCCATTTCATTAGAATTCGATTAGTGGGTGACTATCCAATGCCTGTTCCGAGCAAATATTGGTATTTGTACGAAACAGAAAAACACTAATGATTGGGAGGTTATATACGGAAGTCGATTTCAAAATATCTCGAACTAAGGCCCGTAGACCCGTTGAACGTATAGATTTAGTATAATTTCACATTTATCAATTCTTTATCGTTGTTGAATTGTAAACATGTAATCTATTATTTATTCAATTCTTTATTGTTGTTGAATTGTAAACATGTAATCAATTCTTTCGTTTTCCAAAGAAAAATGCAATAAGAAGATTATCGAATTTTCTTCAACCTTTGAATTTTGTTTATATGAGCTGGGCATTTGGTTAGCATAAAGGTGTGTAGGAATGTTTACTGATATGAGATGCATATTATTTGTTGAGAGTGTAATATTTGCAAGTTGCACCCTAAACCTTTTGCTTGTAAGTTGCACCCCCTAAACCGTTTGTTGAATTGTAAACATGTAATCAATATTCATTTAATTAATATTGTTGTTGAATTGTAAACATATAATTAAATATTTAAACGTCATCCAAAATAAGTCATAATATATCAACAAAATTTTCAATTTTTTACATGAAAGGTAATAAAACAATGAAAGCCTACTATGTATGCGTCATGACCACCACTAGCATCACCACCACCAGCATCCTCCTCAACACCACCAGCAGCCTCCTCGTCATCACCAGCATTCTTCGACAAACGGAGGCAACTCCGTCCGAGGAGGGAGGTCGATACCTGGCTAGCAGCAAAGTGCTGTACGCATCCGCCATCCATACTAGCAAGCGTGGGACTGGCACGCCAAATGTAGTGACTCCGCCATAAACTCCCCCGTCGGCGGAATCTGCCGAATGATGGTCCTAGGAACAGGCGGTACTGGCGGTGGGGACGGGTGATCTGGCGTGTGGCTGGGGCTGCGGCTGCTGCTGCGGCGCCGGCTGCTCCTCCTCCTCACCAACGTCCCCCCGCCACGGCTGCTCCTCCTCCTCACCAACGTCCGCCACCGGCTGCCAGATGGTCCGACCCCATCAGTGGAGCATCGGAGGTCTCTCAAATTTGGCGGCAATCCCCATGGCCATGACGGTCTGTCGACCCAAAATCCGAGGCGGCGTGTTCCGTCGTCTGCCTCGTATTAGGGCGTCCGTAAACAACCCTAAGCGCGAGGCAATGACGGTATGTAAGAGCCGCAAACAATCGGGCTATCCATCTGCAAAACATCAAATAAGAGGCATAATTATGAGTCGCATAATAGATAATACTTATTTTTAAGAATTAATATAAATATTTTTTTACCTTGCCTTGAATGACGCTGAAGAATAGGCGGCCCATGCAGTGAGCAAGATAAACCCGTCTAGATGAAAGCAAGGCCCTCAAAAAAATAATCAAGGAGCGACACTGCTCCATACTCTGGTCTCTGCCGGCATGTTCCGGCAATGCACCGGTGTAGATACCGGTGCAACGAATCTCTAATGGAGCTCTCCCTAATGGCGCCCTCCATGGCTGGTCGGAAATGGTCGGCCACCATCCGACCAAAGGAGCCGCCTCTGACTGGACCTCGTCAGAATAAAAACGAGATCCTACGTCTCCTCCTGGGTGTAAAACCCAGAGTCACCGCCCACTGAGCGAGGGTGAACTCAAACCTAGTGCTCGCCAGCATAAATCGAACAGCTAGGTGCTCCAGGGGGTCCTCATCCTCTGTCGCGGGAGTGAACAAAAACGTAGACAAAACTCCAACGTGAGCTCCCTGTAGCCCCTCCTAGATCCAAAATCAAACATACGTGACAGGATCTCAGCCTCTCGTTTGATCAATCAGATTGATTTGCAGCGGATTTAGCACGTTAATTCGCAATTATAGCAAGAACATAAAAGATATTGCAAGTAAAAGCACAAACATAGAGAGAGAAAAGAGTTCTGCGAAAAATTAATTGTTCTATTGCTCAACACTTTCGGCAATTAAAACAGCATGGTTCACAATCCTTTTATAGGCGGCAAAAGGATGGTGGTGATGTCCTTTCTCTGACATCAACCGATTATTAAAATTACAACTGACGGAACATAAAACTACTGAAGATGTCAACAGCTGACATCTTCTTACAAAAGTGTTCCTATCTTTTACAAGTACTGACAAAAGTAGACTACTGAAATCCTACAACGACTGAAGAACAAACTCTTCAGTCGTTTATAACTACTGATACTATAACAGCTGAAGAACAAGCTCTTCAGCTGTTATACAACTACTGAAACAAAATAAACTACTAAAAGGGAAAAACCATCACAACAACTGAAGAAGACTCTTCAGCTGTTGTGACAAACTCTGAGTCTTCAGTCAGCACTTGTTCTTCAGACTTGGCTTCAGATGATGTAACAGCTGATGACTTCAGTAGATGTCATCAGCTGTTGTCTTCAGTCTTTGTCTTCAGACTTTGTGCTTCAGTAGAAGGTCTTCAGTTCTTCAGTTCTTCAGCTTTTGATACTTCAGTACTTGTCTTCAGTACTTGAAGTCTTCAGTACTTGTATGATCAGTACTTCAGACTTCAGTACTTGTCTTCAGTACTTTAGAGTCTTCAGCTGTTGTTCTTCAGTTCTTTGATCTTCATACTTTGATCTTCAGACTTTGTCAGAACAGCTGATGGGAGTCTTCAGCAGTTGTTGCAGTGGCATGTGGGACTTAGAGGTTTTCCTGATCTTGGCTCATTGGTTCTTTTGGTCCAACAAACTCCCCCTGAACCAATGCAGCCAAAACCTCTAATTATTGGTTGTCCACTTATTGTTGGCATAAGGATTGGTCTATTTCCTTCTGGATCAGATTAGAAGTTGACCCAGATAAGCACTGGCCTGAGAGGTAGTCTCTAAGGTTTGATTGGCTGAGTATGGATGGGAGCTCTGTTTTGGGAATTGGACACAGACTGTTGTCCCATCCATGAGATCTACCTCCCATGTACAAGCCGGTAGGATTCTCGGGTGTAGGCCTGAAGAAAGATCATTTGTTCTTCTTTGGTAAGGTCTTCAGGCGCACCATCGAATAATCCTTCCCGACCGTACAACTCTGAGATGTACTTGGCCTGTTTTCCATTTTTGAGCTCAACTGTTGTGACTTGCCTGTATGCAAATTCATCAGGATGTTTTCCCTCCACAACAGGTTGAGCTCATCCCTATGGAAGTTCTCAAGCCTCTTATAGACCAACCCTTTCCTAATCACCCTATTATCTAGCATTGTTTGGGGTGATTGGTTGGCTCTATAGGCTTTCTCGAACTCCTCTACTATTTCCCAGGGTGTGATTACAAGAGCCACAGAGATCACTTCATCTACGATTCTCTTAAGTTGGCTCTTATATCTCACAGGCATGTCTTTCTTGACAATCCTGTGAGCCACCCTTGGGTCAGGCCAAGTCCTCACTCTTTCCTTTTCATATTGAAAGGTTTGTTTAAGAGTGAAGAGTCTCAGAGCCTCCTTCTTCATGTTCATGATAGAAGTAGAAGCAGCATATGATTTGTCAATGCTTTTCAGCATTGCCTCATCGTGTAATCTTTGCTGCTCCTCTTCTTCTAGTTTTACCCTCACAGTGTCCTGCTGTGAGGTGGGAGTGATGGTTTGTGGTTTGGCTTTAGGTAGAGGTATAACTGCTGAAATGGGCAGACTATCCTCCTCATCCTCCTCCTTCTTCTTCTTCTCAGCCTCAACACCCTTCTCTTCTTCTTCAAGGTGGATCATTGGCTGCGGGTTTTGATGGTGAAGGGGTTGGTTTGTGGGTTGTGGTTGGTGGTTGGTGTGGGAATGTTGGCAGGCACTGCTAGCAATCTAGAGATGAGTGATGGTTTGGTCTGTTTTGCCAGCAGTGTCCTGTTCCCAGCACCGGCTTCGGAGAGGGCCTCAGCGACCAGTCCTTTGGTGAAATCACCAGCTGAACAGATCTTGGCGGCTATAGCCAAGATTCTGTCCCTGGTCCATGCTTTAACATCAAGGACTGCCTGCCCAGATACTTCGAAATGAATCTACTCATAGCCTCGAGTCTCTTTTTGTCCTCTTGGCTATAAGTAGACCATCGGTGTTCGATCTCCCTAGTCTCCATCTTCCTGAGCTCCTGATCTAGCAATGTTGTGTCCTTGTCAAAGCCTTGCCTGAACAGCTGATCAATGGCAGAGTCCATTGATCTGCTTTGTTCAGCATCAGCCTCCTTGACAAGGGCTGCTAGATCAGAGTCAGCCACCTTCTTTCCCTCCTCTCCCTTTTTCTTATAAGTGACACTGAAATCCTTTTGGATTCCAGCCACTTCTATATGCTCAACCTCCCTCTCTTTTCTCTTCCCTTTCTCCCTCACCCTACTACTCTCCTCAGCCCTCTCCCTCTCAACCACCACCTCTTTCTCTGCCTCTAACTCCTCCTCTCCCCTCTTCCTCTTGGCTTGCACTGATGTCTCCCCCTTTTTGGGTGCATTGGTTGGGGTTTGACTATCAGCAAGCGCCTTAGTAATGGCAACCTCCACCATGGGTTGGATATAATGGGAAGCCTCTCATCAATGGTTTGAATGACTATATCTTTTAGTATGGGTGTGATGAGAGGCAGGGATTTCTGGAGGATAGCATCCAGCTGCTCAGGGGGTTCTGACCCTGAGAGCTAGTGCCAGAAGCAGGGGCTGGTGGCCGAGTTTGTAGGAGTGGCTCAGTGTTTGTGAGACCTTCGGGTGAAGGTGCCATCTGTGGGGTTGTGGTGGCAGATGGACTTCTATCTTGAGTCATCTGAGCAAGCAGCTCTTTGAGTCTGCTTATCTCATCCTCTAAGATAGTGTTGTGAGCTACAACGTCGAAGAAGAAGCTCAGGTCATCATCAGTATGAACTGAATCACCTGACCTCCTGACAATGTCAGGATGTACATGCTCTGAGTGTGGCTCAGTAATAGCATGTGCCCCTTGTTCATGGTACTGGGGACTTCCAGCCTCTGGATTGGATCCATCATCGGCAGTTGCCTCTGGTGAGGTCTTATTGATGTTACCAGCTTCACCCTACTCAGATGTTGATGCAGAGGAAGTGGCAGCCTCACCAGATTGTCCTATCTCCCTAGCCACACTGGGAGATTGGACTTGTGATTCTCTGTGCTGTGGGCTCCCACCGCACGTGTATCCACCCCCTCTTCTGTTGGAGTCTCCCCAGTTGTGATGGGTTTCTGGGGAGAGGGTGGAGTGCTCAGATGGGTCAGCACTTTGGCTATCGCCAATGTAGGGCTTTGTGGGGCGGTCTCAGTGGTTGAGGGCTTGAAGCAGTGTGCACAGGGGAGGACTGTGCTTTTCAATGGCAGTCTTCTCAAGTGAGATAGACCCCAGAATGTGGCTGCCCCAGAAGTGGTTGCATCAGGCTCCTGTTGAGAGGAAGCCTGTGCGGTTGTGGTGGGTGGAGTCGTGGTACCTGCTGGGAGAATCGAACCAGCAGCACATCCTGCCTTTGTGTGCAGGGGCATCCTCAGGGGACTCATCTCCCTGAGTAGCCTTTTTGGGCTTCTTTTTGGCTTTTGGTTTGGTAGGGACTTTGGATTTGGAGGTGGAGGCTGTGGGTTCCTGCTGCGTGGGTTTTCGCAGCCGGCCAGCCTGTTTTAGGGATTGGTCAGAGTTGTGCCTGGAGTATACCTCGGCTAGAACAGCCATGGCAGGGACCCCAGTGCCAACAAGTCCCTCAGCCTGAAGCTGGTTCTTTATTATGGCCATGATGAACCGAGGATACAAGATCCATCGGTTAGAAACTGTTTTGTGGCCATATCCTTGATTTCCAAAAATATAATATCTGTTAAGTAAAGGTTGTTTTTCAAGGATAGAGAACAATACCTGTTGCCACCTTGTTGACATCTGGTCCCATGAAGAGGTTTTGGGAGCCAGACACACGTTCACCATATGAAAATGAGGCGTTGGGGATCAGGGAAGTGTTTCTTCAACAAGGTTGCGGCGGAGAGGTCACCCTGGTAGTCGTTGGATGTGAAGGATAGATCCTAGGGCGCCTTTGGGGTAGGAGGTTGGGTAGGTGGCATCCTCCAGCTTTAGGGTTTGGCGCAAGGTAGCTGGAGTGATAACCACTGGGTGGTTGTTGACGGAGGACCGGAGAGAGACCTCGCCATCCTGCTCTCCGGTTTGGACGGTGATGTTCGTCCAAAACTCCGTCAGGAGTCGGTGTAGATGGTAGGGTTCAAAAGGAATGCCGTTTGGTAAGGTGAGTCGTGCATCAGATCGACGGCATGGTGAAATTTTGGCCATAATGGCGATTTGGTGAGATGAGCGACACAGTTGTGTCGAGGTTTCAGTTGCATGGTCGCCATTAATGGTGTATGGGAAGTTCAGAGGTTTTGAAAGGTTAGGTCAAGTGAGGAGTAAATGCTCTGAACGTTGGGTATTTATAGGGTAGGGCAAAGGCTGAAAAAAACTACTGAAGGTTTTGGTGTTAGTTATCAGTTGTTGTAACGACTGATGACGTGGTCTTAACCTTCAGTGGTTGTAACATCTGAGGACTTGGTGTTAGTCTTCAGTAGTTAAAACTACTGAAACCTTGGTTTTGTTCTTCAGATGTTGTAAACGGCTGAAGAGTTATTGTCAGTCTTCAGTAGTTATGAACTACTGAAGACCTAATATTCTTCTTCAGACGTTGTAACAACTGAAGACTTGGTGTTAGCCTTCAGTAGTTGTGAACTACTGATATCAGTAGTTATGAACTACTGAAGACATGGTATTGCTTCAGTTGTTGTAAACAACTGAGGACTTGGTGTTAGCCATCAGTAGTTGTGAAACTACTGAAGACATGGTTTTGTCCTTCAGTTGTTTGGGTATGAAACAGCAGCTGTTGGCATCAGCTGATGAGAAATTACTCATCAGCTGTTTCCGTCAAATCAGTTGTTTCATGCTAGCCTCTACACTTACTCATCAGCTCTTTGGCTGACTTTCAGATGTTTCATAGACCCTTCAGCTCTTGTGAATATTTATGCCTTCAGCTCTTGTGATCAGATGTTCACAAGTGCTGATGAAATACTCTTCAGAGCTGGTGAACAAATTTTGTCTTCAGTACTTATGTAAGATTACACATCAGTACTTGTGAGCAAAATTTGTTCTTCAGTACTTATTTATTTGAAAATCATACATCAGTAGTTGTAATCCACCTCACTACATAAGTTGTTTTCAATAAATAATGTACATCAGTACCTTGAGTCATTTTAGTTTTCAGTAGTTGTGAAAGAGCTGAAGACTAAATTACTCATCAGTACTTATATTTGACCTTTGCTCATCAGTAGTTGTGAAGTAAGAGCATCAGCATTGGTCAAATTACTCTAGCTGCAGCATACCAAACCTTAGTACCAAATTTTGGAAAGTACCAAATTTTGGAATGTAGCACTATCTAAGGGCTTAGTAAAAATGTCTGCAAGCTCATCAGCACTAGGCACAACTTAGGATCAATCAGACCTTTTTCATAGCAATCCCTGATAAAATGATGTCTGATCTCTATATGTTTGGTCCTAGAGTGCTGGACTGAATTTTAACAATACAAAGAGCTGAAGCACTATCCATTAGTAATGGAGTCTTAGTCTCAGTAATGCCATAATCCAGAAGTTGATTCTGAAGCCAGAGTATCTGAGAGGTACAACTTGCAGCAGCAATGTACTCAGCTTCAGCAGTGGATGTAGCAATTGATGTTTGTTTCTTACTCTGCCAAGAAACTAAACAATTGCCTAGGAATTGGCAACCACCAGAAGTGGATTTTCTGGTGACTTTGCATCCTGCATAGTCACTATCAGAGAAAGCAACTAATTTGCAAGAATGCCCATTGAATACCAAAGACCTAGTGATTGGGTACCTTGCAGATATCTAAAGATCCTTTTGACTGCAATCAAATGGGATTCTTTAGGTACAGCCTGAAATCTAGCACAAGCACATGTTGCAAACATGATGTCTGGTCTAGAAGCTGTAAGGTACATCAAGGACCCAATCATACATCTGTAAAGGGTTTCATCAAACCGCTTTACCTTTCTGATCTACATCTAGTTGTGTGATGCTGCTCATGGGAGTAGAACAGGGCTTACATGTTTGTAAATCAAACTTATTCAACAACTCTTTGGTATATTTGGACTGATGGATGAAGATTCCATCATCCTGTTGTTTGATTTGCAAACCTAGAAAGAACTGTAATTCCCCATAGCACTCATTTCAAATCTTAGCTTCATGAGCTTTGTAAATTCATCACACAACTTTGGATCAGAGGATGCAAAGATGATGTCATCTACATAAATTTGAACAAGGAGCTTATGTTCTCCCACAGTGTTGATGAATAAGGTTTTATCAATGGTGCCTCTAGTGAACTTATTTTCTAGAAGAAAAGTTGAGAGTGTCTCATACCAGGCTCTAGGTGCTTGCTTCAGCCCATAAAGAGCCTTATCAAGCTTGTACACCCAATCAGGATGTTTATTGTCCTCAAAGCCTGGTGGTTGACACACATAAACCTCTTCTTTTATTTTCCCATATAGGAAGGCACTTTTGACATCCATTTGATAAACCTTAAGACTGTGAAAGGCAGCATAAGCTAAGAACAGTCTGATTGCTTCCAGTCTGGCCACAGTGCAAAGGTCTCATCATAATCGATGCCTTCCTCCTGTGCAAACCCTTGAACAACAGTCTAGCCTTGTTCTTTACAATTTGGCCCTTCTCATCTGTTTTGTTCCTAAATACCCACTTGGTGCCTATAGCACACTTACCTTTGGGTAATGGAACAAGCTCCCACACTTGCTGTTTCTTAAACTGAAGAAGCTCAAGCTGCATAGCTTCCACCCATCCATTGTCTCTTAAAGCAATATGATAGTTCTTTGGCTCTTGCTGACTGATGAAGAGAGCATAGAAGCAGAAGTTGGACAATTGATTCCTGGTTGAAACTCCAGCATGAATATCACCAATGATTTGAGATGTGGGGTGATTCTTGAGCTCTTGATAGACTATGATATCTGTGCAAGTGTTTGTAGACCCATCAGCAGCAACAGATGGTGATGGAGATTCCTGAAACCATGTAGAGGATGGCAGCTCAAACGAAGTAGAGCAAGCAGAAATCTCATCAGTATTTGTAGTGGATGGAGCTGCTGAGGCTACAGGAGCATCAGGTTCAGTGGACTCAGGCAGGTTGTCACTAAACCTGAAGAGGTGAGTACTGACTACATCATCATCAGTACCACCAGGTGGAGATCTGTTGACAGGCTTAACAGCTGGAGGTTGATAAGAAACATATTGCAGTATGTCCAGATCAAACAACTCCACAGGGTTTTGTGGAATCTTGTCCTTTGGAGATTCATTGAACTTCACATGCAAGTTTTTTCAACCCCCTTTGTTCTACAGTTGAAGACTCTGTATGACTTGCAAGTTGATGAATAACCAACAAAATACCCTGCATCCACCTTACTAGCAAACTTCTGGAGTGGGTTGCTAGTGTTGAGAATGAAACATGGACACCCAAAGGCTCTAAAAAATGAAATCGGAGGGGCCAAATGATGAAGAACTTCATAAGGAGTTTTCATCAACCTCTTATTCACTAAAGCTCTATTCTGTACATAGCAAGCTGTGTTGACAGCTTCAGCCCAAAAGGTCAGTGGCAACCCTGAGTCAGCCAACATGGACCTTGCTGCTTTAATGAGAGTCCTGTTCTTTCTCTCCACCACTCCATTCTGCTCAGGAGTTCTAGGAATACTAAACTGCCTTCGAATTCCCTTGGACAGGTAGAAGTCATCAAGTGTGTGGTTTCTAAACTCTGTTCCATTGTCACTTCTCACACACTTGACCTGTAGGGAATACTGCTTTTCTACAAGTAACACAAAGTTCATTATAGTCTTGGCTGCTTCATCCTTGGAGTGCAAGAAGAAAGTCCATACAAACCTGGAGTAATCATCCACAATTACCAGGCAGTATTTCTTCTTTGCCATGCTCATCACTCTGACAGGACCAAAGAGATCCATGTGCAGGAGCTGCAAGCAGGCAGTGGACCTTGGTTCTTCTATTGAAGGGAATGAAACTTTGTGGTTTTCCTTTCAAGCAAGCATTGCAGTCATCTTCACACTTGAACTCCTTCTGAGGCAATCCTCTTACTAAACCATGGCTTATCAGCTGATTCATGTTCTTGAAATTAACATGACCCAGCCTTCTATGCCATAGTGTAGACTCTTGAGGAGAGGCCTTGGAGAATAGGCAAGGATGGCCTTTTAGATCTATCTTTTTGGAAAGATCTAAGGCATACACTCTTCTTGTCCTGTTGGCCTTCAGGAGAGTGTGTTCATCCAATGCCTTGTCAATCAAACTCAGAACTTTGGATGACAGAATCCGACAGTTCTGGCTTGTGAAAAGGGCAACATGGCCTTTGTCACACATTTGACTGACACTCAAGAGGTTGTACTTGAGATTCTCCACATGGTTCACATCATCAAACCTTATTTCCCCATTGGAAACAAAGCCTTTTCCGATGATGTAACCCTTTGCATCATTGCCAAAGGAAACAAATCCCTTCTTTCCTTGAGAGTAGTCATTAAGAAGGGAGCTGCTTCCTGTCATGTGCATGGATCCTCCACTGTCTACACACCAGATGCTTCTATGGCATGTTGAAGAACCCTACAAACACAACCATGTGTTAGTTGGTCTTGGAGACCCAAACCTGCTTGGTTTTGGGTCTGTTCTCAGCTACAGGTGCAGCACTAACAGTTGTGTTAAGTGTGACAGCCTGAGGTGAAGAATATGGTGCAGAAGAGGAACCCTTTGGCTTGGACTTCCTTTTCTGTGGTTTCAACACAGGAGCATCTAAGTGGTTGACTCTTCCCACTAGTTGCTGAACCATCATCACCAGCTGTGTCTGATTCTGTGATAAAGCTTTCAGTTCTTCAGACACATTGGAGTTTGCTGATGATGGATCCCTATGTTGTACCATCTTTTTCTGAGCAACCTCAGCTGTTGCCTGAGTAACCCCTACCTTCTTTTTAGATTTAGCTTTGGGCTTAGGGATTTCAGGCTTGGATGTTGCTAGTACAAACTTGGTTTCAAACTCATTCTTCATTTTATTGATGTCCTCCTTGATTTTCTCCTTCTGTTTGAGTTTGGAACCCCTTTTGTACCAGCAATCATCAGTAAGATGATTGAACAAGCCACATATATCACATGGCTTCTTCTTCATCTTATGCTGATCATCAGCTGAAGAGGATGTAACTACTGAAGACTTGTTCTTAGCTGTTTGCCATCAGTACTAGCAGTTTTCTTCCTAGTGCCTGCTTTCCTGGTATCCTCTTTAGCTTTCTTCAAACCTTTCCTACTGTTAGTTTTCTTCTCTTTAGTGCTAACAGTATTTGAGGTTTGAACTTCAGATGTTGTCACTTGCTCTCCAGTACCTTCAGTACTTCTAGTGACAACACCTGAGTTGATCAGCCTTTTGGTCATGTGACAGTCAGCATTTGAACCATCAGCTGTTGTAGCATCAGCTGATTGGTTTTGACAGGAGTTAATGCTGACTTCTATCTCTGATGATGCTGATACAGAAGATAGTAGGTCACATGATGAGAAGGATTGGTTATTGCTCTCCCCATCAGATTCAACTTCTGCTCTTGAAGTGAAATCTGTAGGAGGAGCAGTGTGATTATAACCAATGCCAAACTTCACATTGGAAGCTGATTGCTTGCTAAGAAGCATTTCAAAACCCTTGCATGATTGCACCCATCGATCACACTCAACTTGGGTGGTTGCAAGAGTTTCCTTGAGGTCTCTGTACTTCTCTAGAAGTACATCTTCCCTAGCTTTATCATCTTTGATTTGGCATTTAAGCTTGTAAATCTCATCATTTTTATCTTTGAGTACAGCCTCAAAATCAGCTTTTCTTTTGGAAATAGTGTGCTCAGCTCCAGATTTTTATCTATTAAAGCTACATTTGCTTCTCTAATAGAAGCAAATGCTGCTATGCATGATTCTGAACAAAGCTTGGCTTTTGCCTCAGTGGATACCTGAGATGAGGCATTCGATGATGACCCCTCAGCAGAATCAAGGGCCATCAGAGCAAGATTTCCAAAAGGTTGGTCACCACCATGTTGACCAGCACCTTGGAGTAGTTGTTCCTGACCAGATAGCTCTTCTGGTAGACTACTCCAGTCAACAACACTTGGGGTGAAAAAGCTATGTTGTTAAGGTTGTGTGTGATGATGAGATTGGGAAGATTGAGGCTCAGGAAGAGCATGAGGTGGTTGAGCCGAGGGTGCTTGAGCTTGACTAGGCTGAGGCATGTAGTAACAGGGGTAAGGATATGGCATATGACCCTGTGGCACAAAATAAGCAGGTGGTGCCTGTGCTTGTGATGGATGGCCAGAACTGGAGGAAGGTTTCCCTCTGTGCTGTGAGCTATTGTTGGGAAAAGTCACAAAGGGTGCAGAGGAGTTAGATCCAGACGATCTACACTCTCTTGCAAAGTGTCCAAGCCTTTGGCACTTGTGACACCTCAACTTGCTCTTGTCAAAACCAACTTTGGTTTTGCCAGAGAGTCCAGGGAATTTCCTACCAGTTCTCTTGTAGAACTTTTGAGAGCGGATATTTATCATTGTCATTTGGTTCAAAATATCCATCTCTTCCAGATCATCATCTGGAATGCCCTTCAAGTCCTCCATCAGAAAACACAAGTTGTCACCACCACCTCCTGAACTACTAACACCAACAAAAGCTTGTTCTGAGTTGGTAGAGAATCAATATGCTCATCATAAGAACTTTCTGATGAAGCATATTCTGACTCATGACTTATCAAGGCAGCATTACCTTGGACAAAGTCATCAGCGAGCTTGCCAGAAGAGGACAACTTCCTCTTTTGCTCTATCTCTCTCTCAAAAGTGAGCAGTTTCCCATGAAGTTGGGTGAGAGATAGAGTTTCCAGATCAGCACTGGAGTGTAGGACAATGGTATATGTGTCCCATCTCTCAGGCAGTGACCTGAGGAACCTGTTGTTCATCTGGCTGTTGGAGTACTCTTGTTTGACCATCTTCAGCTCAGAGATCAAACAAGAGAACCGCTCAAACTGCTGGGTCAGAGTCTCACCCTTTCTATATGAGAATGTCTCATATTGTTGGGCGAGGATTTCCCTGTTGTTTGCTAAGACCGAATCAGTTCCTCCAAATTGTTCCTTTAGAGCAACCCATAGGTCATGAGCAGACTCATGATGCAAGAGCCCTGAATAAATCTCATTAGGAATAGCCATGGCTAAAATTCCATGGGCTCTAGCATCAATTTCGAACAGCTTTAGATCTTCGTCCGAATATTGTTCAGGTTTCTTCGCAACCTGTTCATTAGATTCAGGGACGCTCACCATAGGCTTGTATGGTCCATGCACCACTGACTTCAACAACCAGCACTGTTGACAGCCAAGTGGTGAAGCATGCGTCTTTGCCATATGTTATACTCGTTCCTAACAAGCATCGAAGGCTTGTTTGAGGAACCAGTATTATGAGGATCATTAGTTGGTGTCGTCATCTCAGGTTTTAGTCAAAAACAAGTTTAAACAAGACAAACGTAACTCAAAACCACCAGAGGACCTCAAGATTTTGGCCAGAAACAGCAGAAACTCACTCTCTATGGCTAATGCTTGCAAATTGCTAATTCGATCAAACAGAGAGATCAAAAGAGCAGTTCAAATGATCAATAGTGAAATCGATCAATGATTAACCTGCTCTGATACCATTTGACAGGATCTCAGCCTCTCGTTTGATCAATCAGATTGATTTGCAGCGGATTTAGCACGTTAATTAGCAATTATAGCAAGAACATAAAAGATATTGCAAGTAAAAGCACAAACATAGAGAGAGAAAAGAGTTCTGCAAAAAATTAATTGTTCTATTGCTCAACACGTTTCAGCAATTAAAACAGCATGGTTCACCATCCTTTTATAGGCGGCAAAAGGATGGTGGTGATGTCCTTTCTCTGACATCAACCGATTATTAAAATTACAACTGACGGAACATAAAACTACTGAAGATGTCAACAGCTGACATCTTCTTACAAAAGTGTTCCTATCTTTTACAAGTACTGACAAAAGTAGACTATTGAAATCCTACAACGACTGAAGAACAAACTCTTCAGTCGTTTATAACTACTGATACTATAACAGCTGAAGAACAAGCTCTTCAGCTGTTGTACAACTACTGAAACAAATAAACTACTAAAAGGGAAAAACCATCACAAAAACTGAAGAAGACCTCTTCAGCTGTTGTGACAAACTCTGAGTCTTCAGCACTTGTTCTTCAGACTTGGCTTTAGATGATGTAACAGCTGATGACTTCAGTAGATGTCATCAGCTGTTGTTTTCAGTCTTTGTCTTCAGACTTTGTGCTTCAGTAGAAGGTCTTCAGTTCTTCAGCTTTTGATACTTCAGTACTTGAAGTCTTCAGTACTTGTATGATCAGTACTTCAGACTTCAGTACTTGTCTTCAGTACTTTAGAGTCTTCAGCTGTTGTTCTTCAGTTCTTTGATCTTCATACTTTGATCTTCAGACTTTGTCAGAACAGCTGATGGGAGTCTTCAGCAGTTGTTGCAGTGGCATGTGGGACTTAGAGGTTTTCCTGATCTTGGCTCATTGGTTCTTTTGGTCCAACAATACGCCTCTAGGGCGTCTCTCCCTCGAGCCCAACGATGTCTTGGGCACGTGCTATATCTCCAACCTCCTCTGGCACGTCCTAGTCGAGGGTGCGGGTCCCCTTCAGGGGCCGTCCAATCAGCTTCCACAGCCTAAGCCGTGGCTGTGTCTCTCGAGGAAAACGAAGATGCGGATGTGGGTCCAGGAAGTCACCCTGACCCTCAGGCTCGGTCTCTGGACGTGAACGTTTGCGCGGCGGCATAATCTGCAAAAAAAATTAGAAAATCTCAAGAACACAAAAAAGGGTTACGGGCCGTGAGACTCTCTCACGGGCCGTAACCTTTTAAACGTTCAAAGGATTACGGCCCGTGCATAGCTGTCACGGCCCGTGTCCCTTTGAAAATTCAAAAGGTTACGGCCCGTGAGAGAGTCTCACGGCCCGTAACCCCCAAATTTTCAGATTATTTTCGTTTTTAAATTAAATTTTAACATATTTAAACGATAAATACACAAAAATAAAATACGAATTTGAATACGTACCGTAGTAAAGAGTCGGCGGTATGAAAGTGATGAAAATCCGGAGCTCGTGACAGAGTGAATCGGATGTGTGTTTAGGGGGCGTAAATGAAGAAATGGGCCGTGAGTTCCTATATATAATACGGCTTCACGGTCGTGAAGGGCCTCACGGCCCGTTACTGATTGCAAAAACGGGCCGTGAGTGTCCTCACTGCCCGTAAGGTGGGTAATTTTAAAAAACAACCGTTAGGACTTCACGGCTAGTTTGGTAGCCCACGTACGGGCCGTAACGTCCCTCACGGGCCGTTTCATTATTTTTTAGGTCTATAAATTCAACCACTTCACACAACCAATTCACACAAATTTACTCAATATCCAAACCATGAGTGCTACAAGTTTTACATCAAGTTCCTCGTCCCATTCACCGGATCAAAATCCATGGACGGATGAAGAGGATGTGACTTTAGTAAGATCTTGTATCGAAAATTCAGGGACTATCCCACCAAATTCAATATTTTAGAACCGGGTTTCAACTTGTTTTCATCAAATTCTCGAACGTGAAGAATATCGCACCACTCGTGAACTTAGCAACAAGTGGTTTGACTTGAGAAGGAAGGTCACGACATTTCACCAGCTCTACAAAGATGTTTACAACAATCGAAATACGTTATGGAATGATACGGATATTATGACAACAACTCAAGAAAGATATCGGAGCATTTTGGAATTTCTTTTAACCATTTTGCGGCTTGAATCTTTTATAAAGATCAAGAAGATTAAAAATTATGTGTTTTATTATTGTGTGATAATAACGGTTTATCGTTTTTAATAAAGTGTACCAATAAACGTTTATGTTTTAATAAAATATTTAATTACTGTTCTACATTATACGTCTAGAATACAGTTCGTCTGCCATAAATCTTCGGAATCTAAAGCAAGCATCCTGTAAGCTAACCTCTTGCCACTCTAAAGATCTATTTTGAACCAACCTACGCAATAACATACAAATTACAACTCCCGAATCTCGACCAATATGACCGGCGTTAGGAGGTCAAACAGTTTCACCGGATACGACCAGTTCTTCGATTTGTTCTTGTCCGGAGTGCTGCCAATATTGTATACATGACAGAAAATGTAAAAAGTACGATTCGAATTGTACGAAAATCGTTCGGGCATTACGATGAATGCACCATGAATCATCACACGTATTTGGTCGGCATTCGTATGGAGAATATATACGAACTTGTAGTGAGTCCATAGAAATCTTAAAAATATACCAATTTTCTTCGTCATCAGTCATTGGTACGTAAACCTACAAAACAATTTAATTCACGGTTATAAATTCATGATTTTTATTGTAAAACATGAAAACAGTATTACCGTATCAACTTCCCATAACGCGGGATATAGACAGTCACTCCCGTCGCCATATTCGTTACCATTAACGGACCCCGAGTATATTAAGTTAAACCACTCAAATTGGAGAATCGTCCAACGATCACTACCCGGCAACTCTTCTGTTCTACGTATTTCTTCGTATCTCCATATTGTGAGTCTATTTGTCCACGCCCGAACATGCTATAAAATAACAACTTTTTTAATTGTTAGAATTTTAAAATAAAATAAAATATACAAAAAAAACTTTAAATCATACCTCTGTACCTAAAGACACGTTTCCAAGTAATTCACGCCAAAATTGTAACTGAATATCGGAATTACCCATGTAATACACTCTACATGTTTGGGAATCACCGTTACGTATAAAATGAATAACATTTTGAGACCAGTTCCTCCCGTTCTGCCAATTATGGTTATCTATTGGATCAGGAATACTTTCCATAATATCTCGTGAGTTTGAAGAGGACTCATTTTGACGTCTTCTATTACCTCCACGAGAAGACATTTTAACTGTTTCGTTTCTCACTAACCGTATATAACAAGTAATATATATAACGTTTTATATAGAATCTTAAATCGAATCAAGAAATAATACGTCAAGTCACATAATTATAAAATTTAAAAGTGCACGCAAATCGAGGAAAGTAAATTCTCAGAAGGACTACCACTCACGGGCCGTTATGGAACTTGTTAACGGGCCGTGGGAGTGGACATTTACGAGCCGTTAGGTGTTACACGGCCCGTGAGTAATGTAGGTGTGAAAATTAAATTTCAAAACCGTACGGCCCGTGAGACCCTTCACGGGCCATGAAAAAAGTCAAATAGCGTACATTTAACCTCTAACAGGGCGTCTGATTAGCAAGAGCCTTGATTAACTTAAGTGAGGTGTGCCTTAAAAGTCAATGATCTGGCCCACCGACAGGTAATCGACATAAATAAGTAAGGTTAAATATCCACGTGTCGCCCTCTCATTAGTTAACCAGGATTAAGATCATCTTTCGTTAGCCCCATCTTGGCTACGATATTCATACTCGTGTTCGTAAAGCTTCATCGATCTTCAAGCATCTGAATCCAAAATTTCAACATCAACATCACATTCACCTGATCAAAATCTACTAAAACCCTAAAACTCCTACAAAAGAATCATGAGTGAACCACCAAAGGATTACAGCCACCATGAACACCATCAAGACCACCAACCACCGCCTCATCAGTACGGAACTTTCCAAGGCGTTCAAAACTATCCTCCTCCGCCGCCGTCGCCGGCGGTCATCGGTTTTCCTCAGCCGGTTCCTCCTCCTGGTGCTTCCCGTGGTCCTTCAGGCAACAGTTATGTCCATGGTTATCAGGCCGTTCAAGGTATTGTACTGTAATCGATCGGAGTTCTGTACTTTATGTTCAAATTGATTAATCTGTTGTTAATATCCAATGGATCTGTTTCAAATTCGTTTAATTGATTTAGTTTTTGACGCTAATGTGGATGATCGAACTGTTGAGGTGGAGAATTCAACTATTGCATTTTCTCAGCTAGGGTTTATTATGGTTTTAAGTGATCTGGTGTCAATTCTTCTGCTAATGAGTGCAAATTGTTTGTTCTTATAAGTTATTATCAAATATATGCATATATGTTTGTTATGGTAGCTTACCATCTGCATACCCGAAGTTCTATGATACTGCTTGTATGTAAGATGGATATTTTTAGGGCAAAGCTTAGTAGTTATTACATAGTGATGATTGGTAGTGATACATTTAAGAACTGTAGAGGGGCATCAAATGGCTAATGGAAACTTTAAAGGATAAGAAGATAATTTACATTTTACAATCATTAAAAACCAACATATGTTCGAACACAATCCTCAACCTGATTTGGATATAGTTGTGAAATTTGTTAAAGTTATGACTTGTTTCCCCATAAATGAGTCAAGATTTGATGAACCAGTGTTCTGAGTGTACAAAAATGTTGATGCCTGATTTGTGGAAAAAAAAATTTGTATCATTTTTTACAGTAGAAATGTTATTTTAAGTTGTCAAAAGTTGATGAGGTAGTGGTCAATGCCGGCAAAAGAGTCTACGTGACATCCATGTCAAAAAAACATTGCATACATGACCTCTAGTCTCCATATAGTGATTGTGATAGAAGCCATTGTTTATCGTTGATTCCACAAATACATGTATTTTAAACGAGTTCAATAACTTTAATATGCCAAACCTGAAAACTTGTTCCATTGTTTGTGCAAAATGAGAAAGTACGTTGGTATATTAGTAGTACTAAATCTATTACCTACCCTCCCCAGACCCTGCTCTCGAGTGGATATACTGGGTTTGTTGTTTTTGTTTGTTTATTACAAATTTATAACCCCCAAACGATGAATGCTTGCGCATATATAGTTTGTTGCCCTAAATTTATCTTGGTTTTTAATCCTTTCTCCCCACTATAATTAGGTTGTCAAAATTTTATGTTGGATTTGTAATAAGGTTTACATTTTGGTAATGTATACTAGGTTATGCAATTGCTGAAGGAAGACCTGTAAGAGAGAGGCGCCTTCCATGTTGTGGTATCGGTATAGGGTGGTTCTTGTAAGTTTTATCTTCTTACATCATTGATCTCAATGTCTTAACTTATCTTCTTACATCATTGATCTCAATGTCTATGAACTGTATAAACAGACTTATGATCATGCTTGATAGATTTGATCTAATCTTGGCTAATATCTTTATAAAGGTTCATAATTGGTTTCTTCCTGGCTGCTATCCCCTGGTATCTTGGAGCATTCATTCTATTATGTGCCAGATATGACCACCGTGAGAAACCTGGATATATCGCGTGCCTAATTGCTGTAAGATATTATCACTTCTAGTGTCCTTACATTCATTCAAAAGCATAAAGAATGATCACAAGTAATGTATAATTTCTTTTTCGCGTGTCAAAGGCTATTCTTGGAACGATTGCTGTGATTTTTGGTGTTACGAGTAATGACTGGGACTGGGATTGATGACGATAGTCAACGTGGGCAAGTAAAGTCAGGTGTACAGAATTAAGAAGTGTAATGATGCATATGATCTAGTTTTGTTAAACCACTTTCACTTTGTCTTTTGTTTTATTTTATAAAATGCAGTGTATAGCTACCAGATGCTTGTAATTGGATGATTATTAATATATGTCTCCTTTCTTATGCCCAAAGAGCCCTCAAACCATCTTGTACTTCCTTTCTATTTCATGGTAAGTAGTTTTCATTCATTGAGTGAATCATGAGCTGCAAGTGATCGATATACCGAAACTCCAAAAGCAGTTCCATATGTTAACTTATAAAAGAAAACCTGAATAAATTTGAAGCCTTGGATTTTGATTAGGGCATACAACAAAGAACCGAAAAAAATTCTTCATAATGCTTAAAAATTTGATTTTAAGATGTTCATATTCAATTTGGGAGTGCATCTGTTGATAAACCAAATAAAAACTTCTATAACTTCTATGCTGATCATCTATGGATACTGGCAGCCTCCATAACCTGCAAAAGAAGGTACAAATCACTTTTTCAACATGCAAATGTTAAAGTATCCAATAAGGATATACAATGGCCTTCAATATGAGATGACAATGAGAATTGACGGAGTTAGTATTAAGGGTCTGCGGTCATCCGACCTGTAGGTTTTTTTTTTTTTAATGTAACGTATATTACTGTTTTTCGATGGACCCTCGAGATTTTTGATCGCTGATTTTCGAGTAACCTGGTAATAGATAAACAGTCCGGTGAAGTTGATCACTTACTTGGGTCAGTGACTGTAAGGAGACCAGAGCTTTTGAAATCACAGTTCCAAATGTTTCTTCCCTTTGACTGGAAATACAAGTTCATGGCTGTGGAGGCATGGTTGATTGCATTATCTGGAGAATAGCAAGCGCCGCCTTTTTTAAGACGACCGCAATCTACTTGTGAGCATGCAAAGTTAATATTTTCTAATAAAGTCGCCTGGCTCGATGAGGGTTTAGCCACACACCAAGTTTTCTGCAACCACATAATTAAAGGACCGCGAACTTTAGTTGGACAATACACTATCTTGCTTATATATTCTTGATTTTAATGCAAATCTTGAAGCTTAAGCCATCAGATTTCGTTAGAAGACAGTCGAAATGCATCGAGATTGTTGTAAAGATGCCATTTTTGGTGGTTATTATGAGAAATCATGATTTTGGTTTACCTGTGCATGAACCACTCTGAGAGTCCCAACTGCAGAACAAGAAGAAGAAAGATTAGAATTCAAGCAAGATTCATGGTAGGGAAGTTCATCTCTAATATATACAACTGCATTCAAGAAACGTCAACTTCAAGAAAATCTGAGATGGGTTCCCATAATGCATGGATGGTGTTTAAAACCGTTAAACCGAAGCAAGTTGGCTGGTTTGAGATCCAATCGGTTCGGTTCAAGGTTTGAAACTGCCATTTAACCTTTATCTATATTTTCTTTTCATTTTTGTAATATGGTGATTATGTATACGCATTACAATCACGAATCATCGTTGTTATTTTGAAACTTCTAAAACTAACAATTTTTTAAAAATAATAATAATAATAACAACTCAAACCATCAAACCGATGGTCCAACCCGCTCACTCAAAAGTCCTCAACCCTCTCAGTTTGGTTTGTCGTTTTCTGAAACCATAGTTAGTAGTAGGTTCAGCCAGGTACTTTTTAAAAACCGGCCAAACTAAAGCGTTAACGAAATAAATTGCGTGGGAAGTTTATGTTGTATGCATTTTAGAGTAGGGACAAGATGTAAACAAATCACCTGAAAGGAATACGAGCAGGAGGAGGGAAACATAAGCAGATAGTTTCCCAGCCATTGATGTTGATAATATTTGATCTTCTGTTATGTTATCTTTGAGAGGAAGCAAAAGTGGTATTTAATGGATGTCTTGAGGAAGATATAAAAAGAAAGAGGGATTTAAGATTTCAATTTTTCACTTTACAGCTCAGTTTGGTATGTAACTCGTGCGTAAAGATTGGTACTTTGAGAATGCATCAAATATGTGTGTGTGTGTGGGTATCAATGACCAAGGAGAGTGAATTGAGATCCACAGTTGGAATTTGTGTACTTCAAAAAGATAAATAATGGGATTGAGGTACTTTATGTCATGTGAGTTAGGAGACTTCTAAGTTAAACTTCAAGCACTATATTTAATTATTATTAATAAACCCAGAATATATTAGAGTTCACGGTGTCGTCCTGTGAAGGGAAATGGAGGGAAAACAAAGAAGATGTATGGAGGATGGTGATTGGTGGTGGAGACGATGATTGTGGCTTACAATGGGGAATCGTAGTGAAAATTCACCAGGTGGGGATGAAATACAAAAAAGAATTCACATGATGTGCGGGGAATATAACCCGCGAAAACCCAGATATGTAATCATCGCCCTCGGATTTCGCCAAAACCAAACATTGAAGCAACGACATAGCCAACAAAACCATTTGGCCAGTAACAAAGCTAATGTTGTAACAAATGTTTGTCTTGGATGAGCAATAGCTCGTCATCATTGACATCTGTAGCATCGAGAAAACAATATATAACCCAACGGAGATCAAAAAAGAGAACCACGAACCAACATCAAGTCTTAGATGAGGTGGTCTTCATCATCATCATCGACACCATGAAGCCTTCATCGTTTTCATAGGTCAACGACAACCAAATAGTGGTTACAAGTTTCATATCTAATTAGGCATCGGAGAACACTACAACAAAGGCGTAACAATGGTGGTCGCACTACCACCATTGACCAGTATAAGAGATGACCAGCTCTACCTTAACTCCAAGGAGGATGCCGAGCCGACACCGGCTCAACCGCAGGCACCACTGTCACCAACACAGGAATCAGACCTTGTTACCATAGATCTAAAAAAACTAATCACCGTGAACACTGCCGCAAGCCCAACCACCGACATCATAACGTGTTGGGTCAGAGATACGCAATAGTGGTTGGGGTAGGAGTTGAGGAGCAAATCCCAAGGTATGCGAAAGTGTGACAACCCGAAAATTTCAGTAAGTTTTAGGATTTAAATTTTAAAATTCTAAAACTTGTTTATAATTATTTTATGAATAAAAAAAATAATAATAATAATAATAATAATAATAATAATAATAATAATAATAATAATAATAATAATAATAATAATAATAAAATTTAGTATTAAGAAACTAAATCCTAAAAGTTTAGGGTGGAAAATGTTAATTTTAAAACTTATTTTAAATACTTTTAACATAAAATAATAAGGTTTCAAAGTTGAGGGACCAAATGTTAATTTTTTTAAAAACACCCAACCCCACCGCCCGTTTTCCCGATCACCCTCTCCGGCCACTATTCCGGCCGATTTCCGGCAAAGCCAAACCACCAAAAAAACGCGGTTTTGACCAAATCAGTTGTTCCCGACACCTTCGCGTGGATGGTTCGAACCTGAGGCCCACAGTGAATTGAAAAATCTAAGTGCGATCTAGACTAAAACCCAACCACCCCACTCGCCGAAAGCTCGTCCACTACCGAGCACTATAACACTATAATAATCTAAATAATCGAATATAAAGGATCTGTTATCTGTTCCTAAAACTACCATTCTCAATTTCACTTGAAAAATCACACAAACCCACCATCGATCATCATCTTCTTCACGACTGGTTCATCGACTGTTCATCTCCAATTCATCATCATACGGGTATTTACACACACCTACACACTCGTTTGATCATGGGGAAGAAAAGCCCTATGGTTTCAACCGATTACAACATCGAATTGGGGATCAATTTGATTGAAATCGAACCTAGGGTTCTTGGTGGATTGTGGGATTTGTTGCGGGTTGTGTTTAAAGGATTTGGGAACTGTGACTTATCGCGGCTGTATGCCATAGTCCACCGGTTCCCTGTCCAATTGCCATTCATGAGGTCCCGGGTTCGACCCCGGGCACCTCCAATTATTTTTTAATGCCTTATTTCAGCTTTTAAAAATATAGAAAAATTCCCAAAAATTATAAAAATAACTTTTAAAAACTTCCTTTATTTTAAAAGTTATCTAAGTAACTTTCTATAAAATTTATTTATTAAAAACACCTTAATAATTTTTATAACATATTATTATAAATGTTATAAATAGTCATTTTTATAAAAATGGACTCTAAATAATAATTTAAATTATTAATTTATTATTGGACATTATTGGACACTATATTATCTGTAATTATAGATAAAACATGATAATTGTGGAAATTATAAAGATGTTATAATTTCATAAATTATTTACAAGCATTATTATAAAAATTATAAAAATGTAGTAATTACAGGCATAGATTAATAATAAATTAAAACTTGTAAACATTATTTATTTGATAAATACAAATTAGATTTTATAAATTTAATTATAAAATCTTACGAAATTAAATACAAACTTACATATTTAAATAATGTCTAAAATTTATTTAGAACATAATGATATGTTAAAATCATTATTAAATTAATCAAATGAAATGCAAATCTTTAGTTACTAACGAATTAACAAAAATAAATGATTTAATTATATGTTTATAACAAATCCTAGAAAACCAAACCCTATATCAATTGAACACCAGGTTCAAGATCTAACTTATTTAAGTTATGGATTTGCATCTATTTGCTTATGTGAATTATAATTCCTTAGGAGGAATTTACTAGCTTGTCAACACCACACAAGAACTGAGGTGAGTTCATACTTAACTATTCCCCTTTTTAATCATTTAAATATTTTGGGGAGGAATACATGTTGTAATTGAAATTTCAAATTATTTTATGTATTATGTTAAATAATAATCGATCACATTTATGATTACATATGGTTACTATGAAAATCCTTCTCTGTATACTGGACTATAAACAAGCAGGGATCTTTTGGATAGTACTATCGGGGAGTGACTTACCCCCACAAAGGTTTGGACATGTGGTCCTTACCAAGATGCACAAAGATCTTATAAGTCATTCGGGATGACTGTTCTGTGTTGAGAAGGCAGATGTGCACTATGTAAAGTTTGCCATTATAGTTCTACTTACAACCCATATGAGGATAAATATAAAGAGAGGATTCGCGCCCTCTGATTTGAATTATTATAACTAATATAATATGCTATATATATATATATATAAAAGGAAAAGGAAAAATTAACTATGTTACATGGGCACTTCCTATGTGAAGGTTTTGTTGGCTTGTACTTAGTTAGTATATGGGATAGTGAGTTCACCTATTGTAAAGGGGTTCCGTTAAGGCTATCCATATACGGAGTGATATCAGGGATATCTCAAGGCTCAATTGAAGTTATGAAATGACCATATTTTCACAAAATAAACCCTTCTTTGATTGATAATGAATGATTTATCATATATGTTTCACTCACCTATGAACTCACCAACCCTGTGTTGACACTTGATTTTACATGTATTCTCAGGTATCTACTAGGAGCTTATGGACTTACACGTAGGATCATATAAGAGCTCAAGATACATATTGCTTATTATTTGAGATATGATTAGACGTATTGTTAAGAAACAATCTATATTTTATTTCCGCTACGCATAATATTTATTACTCTGAATATCAATGGAATGGTTATCTAAAATTCATCATATAGATAACTACATCTCATGTGTGACTAATGTGTTCGATCCTATTTGCTCACCCCTCCGTGATAAATTCCAGACCCGGAATTTGAGGGTGTGACAGATTGGTATCAGAGCCATTGTTATAATGAGTTAGGAATTGCATCTAGCCTATAGCCACACACAATAGTTACACAAAGTAAATTTCCTTAGTTAGAGATCGACTAGGATTAAGAAATTATATGCTTAAACTTAGATACTTGTTTCCCTAAACTTAACTTTGACTCTTTGAATTTCCCCGATAAATGAACTTCCTAAACTTATTCTCAACGACACGTGGGATCTACACTTATCGTTGTGGGTTCAATTCCTTAGACTTTATATCTAATCTATGAAAATCTTATCGAGGTTTTGATTCTATGAACCAAATAAACTTGTGTGACACATAGACACTGTATTCTGGATTTCCTGGCAAAAGGCCTTCGGGCTAAGGCAAGCATATCGTATAAATCTCATTGCGAGACCAGTTATGTTTACCTGAGGATTTTTGGAATGAGTGATAAACTATGGTCAATACACAAGTCTCTAAGGTAAATGGGTCAAATTACCTTGACGTGTTCCATTTGGTAGTCTAAGCTACGCTTATCCCAACCTAAAGAGAGACTCGTTTCCCTAGTACTCGTGCCTTGCTGAATTTAATCAAAAACCCAGTTTTCTTAAATTCCCATCTATCTTACAGTAATTGTCCATACTTTGAATATTTGATATAGAATGCATCTATTGAATATATCAAAGTGTCTTCGAAAAGGACATACTGTTGTCCTAGCCTTAGTCACTGATAAAGATAAGAAGGAGAGGAAGATTGAAGATGCACCAGTCGTCAGGGAATTTCCTGAAGTGTTCCCTAATGAACTGCCTGGTTTGCGTCCTAGAAGAGAGGTCGAGTTCTCAATTGAGTTAACACCTGGAGCTACACCTATAGCTCGGGCACCATACCGCCTCGCACCTTCTGAACTAAAAGAACTATCTGACCAGCTTAGGAACTCCTGAATAAAGGATTCATCAGACCTAGCTCGTTACCATAGGGAGCACCAGTGTTCTTGTAAAGAAGAATGACGGAACCTTCCGGATGTGCATTGCCACTTGAATTTCAGGAAGGAGATAAAGTTTTGCTAAAGGTATCTCCCTGGAAGGAAAAATCACTCTTTGTACCTGTTTGCGGGTCGGAAACAAGGGAAATTGAACCCTCGCTATGTGGGGCCTTTTGAAATTGTCAGAAGGATCGGCCCAGTAGCCTATGAATTAAATCTACCTGCTGAACTTGGTGGTGTGCACAATGTTTTTCACGTATCCAACCTAAGGAAGCGTTTATCCAATGAATCACTGGTTGTGCCTTTAAAAGAACTGTAAGTAGATGAGAAACTCAGATTTGTCGAGGAACCAGTTGAAATCATGGATAGGGAAGTTAAACAACTAAAACATAGTAAGATTCCGATCGTCAGAGTTCGGTGGAACTCCCGCCATGGTCCTGAGTTCACTTGGGAATGAGAGGACGAAATGATGCGCAAGTATCCTAACCTGTTCAAGAATGTTGCCAGTACATCTTAATTTTCGGGACGAAAATTCCTTTAACAGGGGGATGATGTGACAACCCGGAAAATTTCGGTAAGTTTTAGAATTTAAATTTTAAAATTCTAAAACTTGTTTATAATTATTTTATGAATAAATAAATAATAATAATAATAATAGTACTACTAATAATATTTAGTATTAAGAAACTAAATCCTAAAAGTTTAGGGTGGAAAATGTTAATTTTAAAACTTATTTTAAATACTTTTAACATAAAATAATAAGGTTTCAAAGTTGAGGGACCAAATGTGTAATTTTTTAAAAACACCCAACCCCACCGCCCGTTTTCCCGATCACCCTCTCCGGCCACTATTCAGGCCGATTTCCGGCAAAGCCAAACCACCGAAAATACACGGTTTTGACCAAATCAGTTGTTCCCGACACCTTCGCGTGGATGGTTCGAACCTGAGGCCCACAGTGAATTGAAAAATCTGAGTGCGATCTAGACTAAAACCCAACCACCCCACTCGACCGAAAGCTCGTCCACTACCGAGCACTATAACACTATAATAATCTAAATAATCGAATATAAAGGATCTGTTATCTGTTCCTAAACAACTACCATTCTCAATTTCACTTGAAAAATCACACAAACCCACTATCGATCATCATCATCTTCGCGACTGGTTCATCGACTGTTCATCTCCAATTCATCATCATACGGGTATTTACACACACCTACACACTCGTTTGATCATGGGGAAGAAAAGCCCTATGGTTTCAACGATTACAACATCGAATTGGGGATCAATTTGATTGAAATCAAACCTAGGGTTCTTGGTGGATTGGGGGATTTGTTGCGGGTTGTGTTGAAAGGATTTGGGAACTGTGACTTATCGCGGCTGTATGCCATAGTCCACCGGTTCCCTGTCCAATTGCCATTCATGAGGTCCCGGGTTGACCCCGGGCACCTCCAATTATTTTTAATGCCTTATTTCAGCTTTTAAAAATATAGAAAAATTCCTAAAAATTATAAAAATAACTTTTAAAAACTTCCTTTATTTTAAAAGTTATCTAAGTAACTTTCTATAAAATTTATTTATTAAAAACACCTTAATAATTTTTATAAAATATTATTATAAATGTTATAAATAGTCATTTTTATAAAAAACTCTAAATAACAATTTAAATTATTAATTTATTATTGGACATTATTGGACACTATATTATCTGTAATTATAGATAAAACATGATAATTGTGGAAATTATAAAGATGTTATAATTTCATAAATTATTTACAAGCATTATTATAAAAATTATAAAAATGTAGTAATTACAGGTATAGATTAATAATAAATTAAAACTTGTAAACATTATTTATTTGATAAATACAAATTAGATTTTATAAATTTAATTATAAAATCTTACGAAATTAAATACAAACTTACATATTTAAATAATGTCTAAAATTTATTTAGAACATAATGATATGTTAAAATCATTATTAAATTAATCAAATGAAATGCAAATCTTTAGTTACTAACGAATTAACAAAAATAAATGATTTAATTATATGTTTATAACAAATCCTAGAAAACCAAACCCTAGATCAATTGAACACCAGGTTCAAGATCTAACTTATTTAGGTTATGGATTTGTATCTATTTGCTTATGTGAATTATAATTTCTTAGGAGGAATTTACTAGCTTGTCAACACCACACAAGAACTGAGGTGAGTTCATACTTAACTATTCCCCTTTTTAATCATTTAAATATTTTAGGGAGGAATACATGTTGTAATTGAAATTTCAAATTATTTTTGTATTATGTTAAATAATAATCGATCACATTTATGATTACATATGATTACTATGAAAATCCTTCTCTGTATATTGGACTATAAACAAGCAGGGATCTTTTGGATAGTACTATCGGGGAGTGACTTACCCCCACAAAGGTTTGGACATGTGGTCCTTACCAAGACACATAAAGATCTTATAAGTCATTCGGGATGACTGTTCTGTGTTGAGAAGGCAGATGTGCACTATGTAAAGTTTGCCATTATAGTTCTACTTACAACCCATATGAGGATAAATATAAAGAGAGGATTCGCGCCCTCTGATTTGATTTATATAACTATATATATATATATATATATATATATATATATATATATATATATAAAAGGAAAAGGGGAAATTAACTATGTTACATGGGCACTTCCTATGAGAAGGTTTTGTTGGCTTGTACTTAGTTAGTATATGGAATAGTGAGTTCACATATTGTAAAGGGGTTCCATTAAGGCTATCCATATACGGAGTGATATCAGGGATATCTCAAGGCTCAATTGAAGTTATGAAATGACCATATTTTCACAAAATAAACCCTTCTTTGATTGATAATGAATGATTTATCATATATGTTTTACTCACCTATGAACTCACCAACCCTATGTTGACACTTGATTTTACATGTATTCTCAGGTATCTACTAGGAGCTTATGGACTTACACGTAGGATCATATAAGAGCTCAAGATACATATTGCTTATTATTTGAGATATGATTAGACGTATTGTTAAGAAACAATCTACCTTTTATTTCCGCTACGCATAATATTTATTGCTCTGAATATCAATGGAATGGTTATCTAAAATTCATCATATAGATAACTGCATCTCATGTGTGACTAATGTGTTCGATCCTGTTTGCTCACCCCTCCGTGATAAATTCCAGACCCGGAAGTTGAGGGTGTGACAGAAAGCCTATGAACCTATTAAAGTTAGGCAGTGGTGGCCAACACAAGCACAACCATTGTTATTGAAACCAAAAGCCCTAGATTAAACGCCAGAGCACGGTGACGTTGAATAGAGTCAAAAGGTAGTTGTTGGGTAACCAAACGCAAACCAAACCCGGAAGCAATGATGTAAGAAGATAAAACCCATTACAATGATAGATCGCTCCGTGGTGGTGCTGTGGTCGTCAGAAGTTGACTTAGAACCTAGATCTGTTGTGATATGGTTCTAAAAAGCTTCACATTATGCATTATCATGGATTATTTGGGTAAACTGAGATTTTTAGAAAGAACCAAATTGGTAGATAGAGATTAGGATGCATATGGTTTTTATGGTCAAGGAATAACCATCTTTTGATAAATGGATTTGTCATGATAGTAAGAAATGGTTAATACATAGTATTGTCTTAACCTTGTGGTTGACATAGAAATTAAGCACGTAAAGGATTTTGGGTAATGGCAATATAAGTCTATCTAGGCACTATGTTGGGCATATACATGAACCCTAGTTTTTGACATGTGTTCACCATGAGCTGCGATGGAAAAGGATGACCAGGGTCATGGAGACCCTAGCCTGAGGTCATTGACATGACTAGGCCGGTTGAATAGATTAACTAGGATGAGGAATCCTGAGGGTTTTGCACGTTTGATGTTATGGAAACTTGACATATGTATTTGTGTGATCAATAGATTTCAATACGCTCGCCAACCAGTGTATGAGGACACACCTGTAACATTTGACTCATTTTCAAATTGTGAATTCGAACACATATGGGTTAATCATGTAAATTATGTAATGAAAGTTATCATATGATCATCTAATTTATGTTGATTCAAATACATAAAAATAATTATAGTATTTATTCAATTTAATATAATTTTATAATTTATAAATAATTTTTTATAATTATAGAATTTATTTATTAATTATGATATTTAATTATTAAATTAAATTAGATAATGAATTACCAAATCTCTATAAATTTATAAAGTTTATAAATGTTTTATACAATAATAAGTTGGTTATTATTAAAAATTATTTGTTTAAAAGTATAAGAGTTAAAAAGATAAATTTTGAAACTTAAAATTAAAAAGTTTTACATTAAATAATAAACTTTAAAAATGCAAGGACCAAATGTGAAATTTTCTTTCAAACTCAAAATTCCACTATTGGACTCATATCTCCGGCCACACTCGCCGATTACAACTCTGACGAGCCTCTCATGACGTCAAACATTTAAAATTAGACCAAATTAATTCAAACTAACCCCCTCATGAGTGTTGCGACTAATATTCGAACCTATAGCCTCATTCAATTCCAAAGATTTTTCTGTTTCTTCATATTTTAACTCGAAACCGCAATATCATTCAAAATCCATCTGTTTCAACTTAAATTTGATCGAATTGAACCAATTGTTTGACTAGAAAGCATAAACGATAATTTGAATTCAAATGTGTAAATTATTATTCTAGTTGAAACAGCCAATTAACCATTGAATCAACTTGAAACCTCCGAATCAAATTCCATTAATCGGTCGATATGAAACAGACTAAGGGGGCTGTTTGGCAACTTCTGAATGGGTAAGTATTGAATCAATAAGAGGTCTGAACCAATAAGATGTCTGAACCAATAAGAGGTTTGAACCAATAAGGTGCTGTTTGTTTTTCTGCAGGAAAATGTCTGCAGTCTGCGGACCACATCTGCAGACATCTGCAGGAGAAGAGATGGACCAAACGTCTGCAGTCTGTAATAAGAAGACTGTTTGTTTTTTAAAATCTACAAACTATTAAAATATTATGTAATTAAAGTAAATTTATTCTACAACAAAATTCAACGTTTTGTTTTTTATGCAACTTTCTCCCTCTGCTGTAACTTTCTCCCTATCTCTCTGCAACTTTCTCCCTCTCTCTACAACTTTCTCTCTCTAGCGGGACTATTAGTACCGTTACCGACCGACGACCACCACCACCACCGGTCACCGGTCACCGGCCGACGCCTCGTCGGAGCCGCCCCACGCCACCCCACCTGCCCCACCTCTTTTGTTGATTCTTGATTCTTCTTTTGTTGTGTTATTCGTATTTGTTAAGCTTAGATCTGTAAATTTTTATATCGGTTGATGGTGTTTCTTCAAATAAATTTCCTTTATTTTTATCACTTTTGATATTCTTGATTCTTCTTTTGTTGTGTTATTCGTATTTGGTATGCTTAGATCTGTAAATTTTTATATGCTTAGATTTGTAAATTTTTATATCGGGGATGGGGTTGAAGGTCGATGGTGGTTGCAGTCAGTTGAAGGTCGATGGGGATGGGGTGGATCGACAGGGGATGGTTCCGACGACGAAGGTGGATGACGGGGCTGGTGGAAGGGCTGGTGGTGGGGCGGCGGTGGTCCGGCCGGTGGGTGAGGTGGGGTGGCCGATAGGGGAGGTGGGGAGGGTGGGGAGATGTGAGAAGAGGTTAGAAGATATCAGAAGACATAGGTCCACATCTTCTCCATGCAGACCTCCTGCAGACGTTTTTTGATGAAACGTCTTCCAAAAACAAACACTCTGCGCACTCAAAACCTCATCCCGCGTCTGCGTGCGCGCAGATGAAGAGGTGGGAAGAGGTTTTGGTAAAAAACAAACACCACCTAAGTGTTGAACCAGTTTAAGTCTGTTTGGTTGGATATCTGAATGACTATATAGAATGACTATTTTACCCATCTGAATTACTTCTTTTTGAATATCATTTATCTGTTTGGTTATAACTCCTAATAGTGAATAATTATTAAAAATGCAAATCATATTAAAAAATTCAAATTACACATAAATCCTTCTTGGAAACATACTAATTTGCGTACAAACCATATTAGAAAATCCAAATTACACATAAATCCAAGTAGAAATTAATAATTTGCGTACAATTTTGGTTTTAAGCATTTGAAATTAGTTGGTTTTAAGCATTCTACAAATTAGAAGAATTAACCATAACATAGAGATATATGTATTATAAAAATTAGGAGTAACTATAATTAGAACCATATAGGTCTTTGATTCCACACGGTCCTTAAACAAAGAAGTCCCTAAATAAAGAAGAAAACTATACAACCAGCCCCAATTTGATCATCATGAATCATATGCTTATACATACAAACACAGGATCAATCTAATGGATCTGCACAACCCCTAAACAAAGAAGATAATTATACAATAATCTCAATTTAATCATCAAAAATATAAATACAATAGATCTACACAACTTCTTCAAACAAGATAATTAATCATATACAATATAATACAATAGATCATCATGAAACATAATTAATCATATGAAACAACCCTAATTTAATCATATACATATACATACAATAGATCTACACAACTTCTTTCAAAGAAGATTATTAAAAATAAAAAATTTGACTACAAAAAGTCAAAATGGACATGCTTGATTTGTTGGGTTTTTCTTTATTTTGTTCAATGTTTTTCTAGGTTATTTTCTTGCTTTTGGTCATAATTGGTCATTTGTACATTCTCTATTTCTAAACATCAATGTTGAGTTTTTGTTATGAGTTTTTACTTGTACTGGTCAAACTAGACGTTCTTATGGTTTAAACTTGTAGTGGCCATGGAAGCTTCTCCAACAATCCCTATTTTTAACATCAATTAAACTTTTGTTGTGAATTCATAAAAGATGTTTCATGAATGAATATTAAAGGAGAATCAGCCAACAGCGGCCCCAATAGAAAACATTCAACAGTGGTCACCCCACCCCAACAGTGGTGGCGACCCTAACAGAAAACCCCAACTCAATTTCAACAGTGGTGGCGATTCTCCAACAGAAAACCCCAACGAAAAACCCCACCCGAACCCAATAGAAAACATTCAACAGTGGAGGCATGTAACGCCCGGGTATTTTCTTTGAAGCCGACGAAAGAAGAAAAGAAATAAAGTCCAAAGTCGAGGGACCAAACTCGCCAACGTGAGAAAGTTGGGTAAGTGGAGATATTTGAAGGGAGAGGGCAGCCCTTACCCTCTCCCCACACCCATATTTTAGCAAAGAAAAGAGAGGAGAAGAAGAAAAGGAGAAAAGAGAGAAAAAGGCTTGGTTCGAGTGGGTTCGGGCTTGAAAATCGTCGTGTAGTGGGTCTAAATGAAGCTCTACTTCTCGGTGTAGTTTGTGTGAGTTCTAGGACCCTCTTTTACACGTTTTTGAATGATTTTGGGGATGGAACAAATCTGAAACCCATTTTATATGTGTGTGTTTGACCCATTTGTATGTGTTTGCGTGTGATGCATTTGGAGTTTGTTTCTGGGCTTGTGTGTGCTTGAATGGTGTTGTGGTATGCATTCCTAAGGTTTAGGATGGTTGATTTGGGCTTAGAATGGGTTTGAATGAGCTTGGAGGTCGAAAATGGCAGATTGGGTTCGGGATGAACTGCATTCTGCATCAGCTAGGGCTAGGCGACCGACTGGAGGCCATACGACCGAATGAAGTGCGATTGGAGTTCATTAGCACGACTGAGATTCATTCGCACGATTGGGGCGCCAGTCGCATGGGGAGTCATACGACTGAGAGCTCATTCGCATAAGTGTCCATCTGCATTGGTGTTCATCCGCATGAGGTCCATTCGCACGATTGGGTGTTCATCCACATAGGTGTTCATCCACATTGGTCGATTCGCATGATGTTCAGTCGCCTGGAGGCCATGCGACTGAAGGGTGCCCATACGCCCAAATAGGGCTGGTGTACCCGAGGAAAAGCATAGTTTAATTTCTGACTTTCGGGGGAAAGTGCAGATGTAAGTTTTGACGTGGAAGTTCCCGTAAGTTCAAGTAAGATGGTTGTTGGGACCTTAGAGGGTATGTTGGGCATGATGATGTTGCATGTTTATGCATGATGTATGTTATGTACGTATGATGATGCCCTGTATGATGATGCTACTGTGTATGTTGATGTTCCTTATTATGATGTATGTTTATCTTTCCCGTGGCTTTACGTGTTATGTTAATAAATGAAATGAAAGTATTATGTAACGTAAAGTGAAAGATAATGAAAGAGGAACATGATGAATGAATGCATGCATTAATAATGAATGCATGCATTAATAATGAATGCATGCATTAATAATGAATGAAAGTAAGAAAGGCTTGCAAGCAAATGTATGGGGTGAGCGACCCTGTTGTCGCAACAGACTCGAAATGGGATCCTTGTCATTCGACCTCGGTAATCGTGGATATGTGCCATGAAGAGGGTAAAGCTTGACACTGTGATTGACCATTTGTATAGAACCATTGCTGCATACCTTATGTACTGTGGTCAGAGGTGCGGTGCACCGTTATAGAAGGTCTATGATAGGCCTAGGTCAAGTACCAGGAACAGAAGGGTATTGCATATGGCAATGGTACACCTAAACTTTACCTTAGGTACTGTGGCCAGAGGTGGGTGTACCGTTATAAAAGGTCTATGATAGGCCTAGGTCCAGTACCACGAAACAGAAGGGTAAGGTTTATGGTTGATGGAAGGAAAAGAGGTAATGATGAAAGAGTAAGAATGACAAGAAAGTACGATGAATGAACGAAAGTTAAAGAATGAATGATGAAGATAATAATGATATTATCTATGTGTACGTATGATGTATGATCGTATGAAAGTAAAGAAAAGGTTTTAACGAAAGAAAAGTATGTTTTATTATAAAACTAGAACTCACTCAGCAACGCTGACTTTTATGTGTTTCCAGGTGGCAGGTAGCGGTTGCTGAGGATGGCATGGGGCGGCTACTCAGCTCTTTTGGATGGCATCCATTCATATAATGCTTTTGTGATGCAATGCAACAATGTATTTTGTAACTGATTAACGATGTATTATTTTGCAAAAACCTTTATAATGAAATGAAATATCATTTTTAAATGTTTTCGCTGCAATGTTTACTTAAGATAAATGAGAATGTATGTTTTATGTGCGATGAGCGACCAGCTGTAAGCGTCCCGGAAAAGGGGGCCCTACAAGTTGGTATCAGAGCTAAAGTTTAAGTGAAATGGGTAAATTTTCAAAATAAACCTTAACTTAAACTGAGAATGGGATGGAAAGGGAAGGGATGCCAATCTGAGTAGCTACGTGCCATGAGGTATTTTCTTAATGTTAACCGGTATTATGTGCGCATGTTATGTGGTTTATGTGCTGTTTGTAGATTTAAATACTGATGTAGTCAGGACTGGTAATGCTCGGGGTATGAAGAGTAAAGTAAGTGGCTAATCGTAACTGGCCATTGTAATTAGGGACTTACTATACTTGACATAAACTGAGTTGTTCCCTTGAATGACCGTGTTGGTGTTTGAATCTTTCAGTGTGTGTTAGAGGATGGCCGGTGGTAGATCATCTAAAGCCTCACGGGGCGGACTTGGTGCTGCACCGTGACCCAAAAGAGGCAGGCCTAGGGTTGAAAAGGTGGTTCCTGAAGGACCCGAGACCCCTCATCCAGAGGGTGGTGATGAGAGTGCAAACTTGAGGGCCTCGGTGAAAGAGGCGGTGGTTGAAGAAGTGCATCAGGTCATGCAGACAATCTTACCGTCTGTGGTGACCGAAGTGATTAAGGCAGTACGGGAAGGGGAACGGAAAGAGAGGAACAGATCCTTAAGAGGATGGTAGCAACCAGAGGCTGAGATGATTCCTCCGATGATGAAGAAGAGGAAGAAGATGAGCCTGTACCGGAGGTAGTACGAGGCTGTAACTATGGAGCATTTCAACGATGCAAGCCCCTACTTTTGATGGAAACGGCACTGCTGCTGCTGTTCATCGATGGGTGAGAGAGATGGAAGCTGTATTGAATATCAGCAAGTGTCGGAGTATCAAAAGGTGAAGTTTGCTGCCCATTCTTTTATGGACTCGGTTTATGCTGGTGGGACAACATAGTCCAAGCCGAGGGTAGCAGGGCTATTAGGAGAATGAGATGGTCGGAGCTGAAGAAGTTGGTCATTGAGGAGTTCTGTCCTCACCAGAGATGGACAAGGTTGAGAGGGAGTTCCTGCAACTGGAGGCGGGAACCATGACGCATCAGCAGTACATCACGAAGTTCAACGAGATGGCACGTCTGGTGTCGGATCAGGTGACGTCTCTGTCACGGAAGATTAAGAGGTACATTCAGGTTTGCCAGCGGATATTCGCAGACACATGATCACTGCCCGACCGAGCACGTTTAGGTCGTGGTGGGCTTAGCAGGGAGGTTATATGATGAGAGGGCTGTAGTGGTGGTGGCTGAAGGTAGCAGGAAGGGTGGTAGTGATCGAAACTGGAGTGGGAAGAGGTATGGTCGGGGTGATGCCTCGACGGGTAACAAGAAGGCACGGGTGGATGAACATCGTGTGGTCACATCGGGTGCGGGTATGAAGAAGTGCGGTAGGTGTGGAGAGAGTATAGTAGGGAATATAGGTTGGGGTCGAACGTGTGCTTCAAATGTAGGAAGGCGGGGCATATAGCCAGGGACTGTCGTACGGTCCGGTGCTTTAACTGTGGCGTGGAGGGCCACATAAGTAGGGATTGTAAGAAGCCAAGGGCCGAGGGTTCCGAGGTGAAGAAGATGGGGAGTGAAGGATCGAGGGCGAGCGCTAGGGTATTCACTATGACACAAGAGGAAGCTAGGACGGCCCCTGATGTTATGTCCAGTACGTTTCCAGTGAACCAAACTTTAGCTTCTGTGTTGTTCGATTCTGGTGCTAGTAAAAGTTTTATTTCTGCTGCTTTCTGTACTAAGATGGCTGTTAGTAGTAGACGTGTTGATGAGCCCTTTGATGTGGAAGCTACCATAGGTAAGTCTATCAGGATTTCTGAGATGATAGAGGACTGTGATGTGGAACTAGAAGGTCATAAGTTTCCTGTTAGACCGTTCGTAATGACCTTAGGTGGTTTCGATTTGGTTCTTGGGATGGATTGGTTGGCGGACTTCGAGGCGAATATTGTGTGCCGCAAGAAGATGATTCGTTTGACAGTGCCTGACGGGAGTTTGGTAACTGTTTATGGGGATCGAGTCACGACGATCCCGAAAGTAATCTCAATGGCGGTGCCGGGAGAGTGTGTGAGGCATGGATGCAGCGCCTACTTGACTTCTGTGAAGGATGTGGATACGCCAACACCACAACTATCCGATGTTCCGGTCATGTGTGACTTTCCAGACGTGTTCCCAGAAGATTTACCAGGAGTGCCACCTGATCGAGAGATCAAGTTTTAGATTGATCTGATACCGGGTGCCCAATCTGTTTCCAAGGCACCATATCGGTTGGCTCCGACAGAGATGAAAGAGTTGATGAAGAAGTTGCAAGAGCTGCTCGATAAGGGATTCATTAGACCGAGTATCTCTCCTGTTTGTAAAGAAGAAAGACGGTAGTATGAGGATGTGTATTGTCTACTGTGAGCTGAACAAGTTGACGGTGAAGAACCGATACCCCTTACCGAGAATAGATGATTTGTTAGATCAGCTTCAAGGTGCTAGTTGGTTTTCAACGATTGACCTTGATCTGGCTACCATCAGTTGAAGGTGAAGGAGCAGGACATCTCTAAAACAGCTTTTCACATGCGTTACGGTCACTACGAGTTTCTTGTCATGTCTTTTGGTTTGACCAATGCGCCAGCTGCTTTTATGGATCTGATAAACCGTGTGTGTCGGCCGATGTTGGACAAATCAGTGATTGTGTTTATTGATGATATCCTGATTTATTCGAAGAGCGAGATCGAGCACGCCGATCACATTCGGGAGGTTTTGGAGACATTGAGAAAGGAGAAGCTATACGCCAAGTTCTCTAAGTGCGCGTTCTGGTTACGCGAAGTTCAGTTTTTGGGCCATGTGGTAAATCCCAACAGGATTATGGTGGACCCGGCAAAGGTGGAGGCAATAATGCAATGGAAGTCTTAAAAGACGCCATCCGAGATTCGTAGTTTCTTGGGTTTGGTGGGCTACTACAGAAGATTCATCCAAGACTTTTCCAAGATCGCTTCTCCACTAACCAAGTTGACCCGGAAAGATGTGAAATTTGTATGGGGTCAAGCTCAATATAAGGCATTTGAAGAATTGAAGACGAGATTGACTCAAGCTCCTGTATTGTCATTACCCGATGGAAGTGAAGACTTGGTGGTTTATTCTGATGCTTCCTACTTGGGGTTGGGGTGTGTGTTAATGCAAAGAGGAAAAGTTATAGCCTATGCATCCTAACAGTTGAAGGTTCACGAGATTAATTACCCTACTCATTACTTGGAACTAGCAATCATGGTCTTTGCACTAAAGATTTGGAGGCACTATCTATACGGGACAAGTGCACCATTTTCACTGACCACAAGAGCTTAAAGTACTTCTTTGAGCAAAAAGACCTGAACATAAGGCAGAGACGATGGTTAGAGCTCATAAAGGACTATGATTGTGAGATCCACTACCATCCGGGCAAAGCCAATGTGGTGGCGGACGCCCTTAGCCGAAAAGAGAGACCCAAGCCGATTCGGGTCAAAGCATATCAGATGATCATGATCTCAGATGTGATGAAGAAAGTCAAAGGGTTACAAGAGGAGACATTAAAAGAAGATCATCTTAACTCTGAAAGAATGAGAGGTCTGGTCGCGGAGTTGGGCGAAAACACATTCGGTGTTAGAACCCGATTCGGGCGAATGTGGATTCCTCGTCTTGGAGATATACGGGTGAAGATTATGGATGAAGCTCATAAGACTCGATACTCTATTCATCCCAGTGCTACAAAGATGTACCAAGACATGAAGAAAGATTATTGGCGGCTGGGTATGAAGCGGGACGTAGTGGAGTATGTGAGTAAGTGCCTTACTTGCTTGCAAGTGAAGGCCAAGCATCAAAAGCCGTATGGGAAGATCCAACCATAGGATATACCAGAATGGAAGTGGGAGCACATCACCATGGATTTCATTATGAAGCTACTGCGTACCCTGAAAGGGTGTGATGCTATATGGGTGATTATTGATCGTCAGACGAAGTGTGCTCAGTTTCTACCGATCCACGAGACATATTCATCCGAAATGTTGGCGGATCTTTTCATCAAGGTAATTGTAACTCGTCATGGTGTGCCGGTGTCTATTGTGTCTGATCATGACACCGGTTTACATCCATATTCTGGAAGAAATTCCACGACGCCATGGGGATGAGGTTACATATTAGTACGACTTATCATCTCCAGACTGATGGTCAGTCAGAAAGGACCATTCAGACATTGGAGGACATGCTTCGGGCATGTGTGATTGATTTTGGGGGAAGTTGGGATGACCACTTACCATTAGCTGAATTCTCATACAACAACAGCTATCATGCCAGCATTGGTATGCCACCTTTTGAGATGTTATATGGTAGGAGATGCAGAACACTGTTTTTGGGGTGATATTGGTCAGAAAGAGTTAGGGAGCATCGAGGTGATCAAGGCTATGACTGAGAAGCTCACGAGGATCAAAGCCTTTGTTGGATCATGAGAAAGGCTGGTGCAACCAAAACTATTTCACTTAGTCAATTTTGGTGCTACATTCAAAGGATTCGAAGCTAAGTATGGGAACTTCCGAAGGTTGAAGAGTTCTTCCGAAGACAAGTGAAAGATCAACTTCCGAAGACAAACTCTACTTCCGAAGACAAGGAGAAGTTGCCAAGCCTCGGAAGAAGTTATTCTTCCGAAGCAACTTAACCTTCGGAAGACACTGCTATGAACCAGTGGACATAAGTATGGTCTCTGACATTCCGCTACAGACTTCTGATACAGCATGGCTTCTTCCTAAAGAGCCATGTAGTTGACTATACTTTATTCCACTGTTTACCTTTTTATGATAGTACATGTTACTAACCTTAGTTGGTGACAAAAGGTAAGTCAGGGACATGTCCTGACTACCAAATCTCAGATAAAATATCCAAGATACCTTAACCTATAGTCTTGTAGTATAGGCTTTTGGTTATAGGTTTCCAGCTGGAATCAAAGTATATCCGACTGTAGGTAGTATTATATATATAGTTCTCATTGTAACTCAATAAAAAGAGAGATTGTGCTTACAAGAGTCTTGTAATCCTTTGAGTTGAGAGTCAATATATAAAAGTACCTTGAAAATTTACTTCTTGTTTATTATCATCTGCTACTTGTTATATTGTGATCAACTCTTGTTAAGACTCTTCTGAGTGTTGTTCTAGGTGAGTTTGATAGAAAAGCCATTTGTTAAGTGACCAACACCGATCCTGCAATTGGTATCAGAGCTTTGTTTGGCTCTTGATTGTGTGATCTAACCATCCAAATCAACTTGTTTTTCACTCCTCCCTATAACCCACTCACTCAAATGGTTGCTCTCACAAAAGCTGATATGGTAACTGGTACCATGACCAAGTCCCCACTGATCACCCCTGAAGATTTTGACACATGGTGCACAAGAATAGAATGCTTCATCAAGTGTCAAGACTCAAGGATGTGGGACTCCGTTGTTAATGGTCCTTTCATACCAAGCACTACTTCTGCTACTGGTAATCGCATCATTCCAAAAGATGTGGACGATTACTCAGAAGAAGATAGAAAAAGAATAGAGCTTGATCAAAGGGCTATGACTTCTCTTCAAACTGCTCTTCCAAACTCCATCTATAGAGGCTTCAAGAAATGCAAGACACCTAAAGACTTATGGGATGCACTGAAGCTCATGTATGAAGGATCCAAGGAAACTAAAGAGAACAAGAAGGATCTCTTAAAGCAGCAGTTTGAAAACTTCACTTTCAAGGCCGGTGAGACCTTGACTCAACAATACTTCAGGTATGTTGAGATAGTGGATACTCTGGTGGATATTGGAGTAACTCTTGAGAACAGGGACATAGTAAGGAAGTTCATGTCTTCTCTTCCTAAACTATGGACATATTACTGTGTTGTGATCAAGAGAACCTCGGATCTTAAGACTCTCACTCTTACAGAGTTATATGGTATCCTGAGTGCATTCCAGATGGAGATGAACATGCAAAACTCCTCTGGCAACTCCAATAACCAACTGAGTTCAGCCCTCCATATGGTTGAAAGGGAAAGCATAGAACCACAACATCAGTTGCTATGCTACCCTGACAACTCACAAAATGGACCCTTCATTACTCTACCTGAGACTCCAAGGTCTCAACAGGCTCAACACAACTCCTTTCAGGATAGTTGTGCCTTTGTCTCTGGAAGTGGACACTCTGGTGATTTTCAATATTACTTTGATGACCTTGAGTGCTTCAGTCCAGATGATGTAGAGTATATGGACATTGTCCAATAGATGGCCCTTCTAACCTACAGAGCGAATAAGTTCTTCAAGAAAACTGGAAGGCAATTCTCTCAAAACCCTGTCAACAGCAAGTTTAGGTTTGACAAGACCAAGGCAAGGTGCTACAACTGCAACCAACTGGATCACTTTGCTAGGGAATGCAAGGCTCCCAAGAACAACCCGGGAACCCCACAGGCCTCCACACATCCCTCAACCTCGAAGTCTGAAGAAAAGACAACTGAAACAGCGGCAATAGCTCAAGATGTTGATTGGAGCTTCATGGTACAGGATGTGACTCCTGCTCAAGCACTCATGGCCAGAACAAATGATGCTCAGGTATATGAACATCTTTGCACTCCAGCCTGTATTGCTAAAGTTAAACTTTACAAGGATTACAACATGGAAATCAGATCTGATGTTGAGTTTTTAAATATCTTAAAATCTGACTTTAAAAGAGTTGAATCTGACTATCAAAAGAAAATTGATGAGTTAGAGAAAACCGTGTCTCTTTTAAAACATGAACAAACTAACTATAAGACTCAAATCAAAGATCTGATATCCAAGCTGTCTGAAGCTAAAGCCCAGCTGGTCACTGCTGAGGCTCAGGCCAGGAAGCAAGCCATTGCTGAGCAAAACTTCCAAGCTATTCTTGCATCATCCTCCCATTCCAAAATGTTTTATCAAAACAAAGGAGGGTTGGGAACCAATGAAATCGCTCCACCACACTCTTATGAGTCTATTAGACAACCTAGATGTTGTACTGAGGAGCAAGAGGTTCCAACTGCTGACCCTTCTTCACTAGAATTGAAGGAGGATGCAACAATAGTGGCCACCACAGGGAAGAAACAGGTAAATGCACCCATCTCCTCCTGCGAAGATCAAATCCTAACCACCAAGGAAAGAAGAAGCAGAGCTAAAACTTCTAGAAAGATTGCCAAGAAGGTTGCTGAGTCTAAGCTAAAGATCGACCCAAAGCAAAAAGGTGTCTTTATCTCAGCTGGATTTCAAGTGTTAGGTACCTCTGATTCAGGAAAGGAGTGTAATACCAGCACTCCTATCCTATCAAAGGATCAGAAGTTGAAAGGAAAGTTGCTGATGTAGAAAAGAAGCCCAAGAAACAGCAACCTTTAAATTCCCAAAAGACTACATCGCATGCATAATGTGTAGTTTGCACAACCACATGGCAAAAGATTGTTACTACAATCCAGCAAGCACACATTATGCAAATAATGTTAGAAAAGAAGGAGTCAGGGAAGGTTTCACATTTGGACCATTTCAAATGGTCCAAGTGATGAAAAAGGGAAAGTTGGTCTCGGAAGCCAAGTTGCTTTCGGAAGAAAGTACTTCTTCCGAAGGGAAAACGGCTTCGGAAGCCAAAGCTTCAAAGGTTCGGAAGAACAAGAAAGCTTCCCTGAAACCAACCCAGAAGAAGACTACTTCAGAAGAAAAGGTGGTGAAGGCTTCTTCCGAAAAGAAAGAAGCTTCGGAAGAAGTCCATGCTGCAATAGCCTCAACAAGCTCATCCTCAACGATCAACCAAGGGATGGATTGGAAGATCAAAGAAGATGCTGCAGCCCAAACCTCTTCTTTAACGACCTCTATTGAGCCCCAATGCATATCTTTTGGTTCAATTATGTCATCATCTTTGGAAGATCCCAAGACCAGCAAGGCTTGGGCTTTCAAACAAAACTTACAATCTCATCTTATGTGCGGGACATCCATTTGACAAGAACAACAATGTATGGATTGTAGATAGTGGATGCTCCAGGCACATGACAGGGAACAAATCTCTCCTTCAACAATTCCAGAACTATGATGGAGGGCCTGTCCAATTTGGAGGTGAGACCGGAGGATATATTTCTGGCAGAGGAAGTATATCCAATGGTAGATTAAACATTGACAAAGTTCACTTTGTCAAACAGCTTGAACACAATCTGTTAAGTGTTTCTCAATTCTGTGACCAAAAGCATCAAATGCTTTTCACAAAACATGAGTGCATTATCCTCAAACCAGGGATGACAATTCCTCCAGAATTGGTGCTTCTTAGATCTCCCAGGAAAGGGGATATGTACAAGCTAGATATGAACAACGCTTCTCCTATGGGTGAAGTATCATGTTTTCCTTCCAAAGCTGATAATGATGAATCAACACTATGGCATAAACGTATGTGTCATGTAATTTTAAGACAATGAATAAATTGGCTAAAAATAACTTGGTACATGGTTTGCCTAAAAAGGAGTTTTTCTGCAAAGATAACTATGTTGCCTGCCTGAAAGGGAAACAACACAGGACATATCACAAATCCAAATGTGTTAATTTAATCACTACTCCATTACACTTATTGCACATGGATCTTTTTGGTCCCACAAGTATAATGAGCATTGGAAGGAAATCAACTGCCTTGTGATAGTTGATGATTTTACAAGATTTACATGGGTATTCTTTTTAATAAATAAAGATGAAACTAATGAAACTTTGAAATCTTTTATTCTTAAAATAGAAAATCAAATTGATCATAAGGTTAAAATCATTAGAAGTGATCAAGGGACTAAGTTTAAGAACTTTGTTCTTGACTCATTCTATGACTCAAAAGTGATTGCCAGATAATATAGTTAGCTGAGAGGAGAAACAGGACACTTATTGAGGCTGCTCGAAATATGTTAGCTGATTCAAAACTTCCTCTAACATTCTGGGCAGAGGCATCAGCACTGCATGTTATGTGCAGAACAGAGTTTTTGAAGTTAAGCCCCATGGAAAAACCCCTTATGAGTTATGGAACAAGAGACCACCGTTCATTGGTTTTCTAAGGTCCTTTGGCAGCAGGTGTACCATACTTAACACAAAAGACAACTTAGCAAAGTTTGCTGAGAAGTCAGATGATGCTATCTTTGTTGGATACTCTTTTAGCTCCAAAGCTTATAGAGTGCACAACATTAAGAATCAACAATTTGAGGAATCATCCGATATAGTTGTTAATGAGCACACTCCTTGTGTTAGGGGAATGGACCTGATTATATCTTTGATTTAGAATTGTTTCCAAACTATTCTAAACCATCTTGTGAGAATGTTTCAGCTGGAACAGGTGCTCAAGGTGATGCTGATGCTGATGCTAATCAACTATTTAAGCTACCCAGACCTCTTCTAAATTCTCCAAGAGCTGAAAGACAACAAGCTTCAACCATTCACAGATCAGATAGTGTAACTATCTTAAGAAGTAGTGAAGCTTCAACAAGTGAATCACTTGATGAACCTCAAAACTCATCAGGTGATTCAGTACAACACCAGGTTGAAGGAAGCAATATTTTGAAGGAACATGCAACTGTTAATACTACTTCACAGCCAACCATTGATGATGTTTCTCAGTCATTCAATAAGTCCTCATTAAATGACTTTGAAACAGCAGCTGGACAGAGTGTTCCAGTTCCTGATCAGAATATGTCCAACCTCGACCTATCTCTGCAACTGGAAGTGATTCCTTATCTTAGGATTCACAACACTCATCTAATTGAGAACATCATAGGAGATGTCTCTGAAGGTGTGAGAACAAGAGGACAGACACATCATGGGAATGTCTGTTTGTACTCATGTTTTCTATCCCAGATGGAACCCAAGAAGGTAGAAGATGCCTTGAAAGATAGTAGTTGGGTTGAATCGATGCAAGAGGAGCTGCTTTAATTCAGAAGACAAAAGGTCTGGAATTTATGCCCACTACCATCTGGTCAAGTACCCATAGGCACTAAATGGGTTTTCAGAAACAAGAAAGATGATAGAGGCTTGATTATCAAAAACAAAGCTAGATTAGTAGTTCAAGGATACACCCAAGAGGAAAGATTTGATTATACTGATGTCTTTGTACCAGTTTCAAGACTTGAGGCAGTTAGGATCTTCCTTGCTTATGCTGCATCTAAGAACTTTACTGTCTACCAACTTGATATCAAGTGTGCTTTTCTATATGGGGATATAGATAGGGAAATCTATGTATGCCAGCCTCCAGGATTTGAAGACCATAACATCCAAACTATGTGTGCAAACTGGACAAAGCTCTATATGGGCTGCACCAAGCACCTAGGCTGCGGTATGAGACTCTTATCTCAATTTCTTCTGAAAAGTGGCTACACTAGAGGCACCATTGACAAGACTCTCTTCATTAGAAAGTCTGGAAAGGATATTTTGCTTGTCCAAGTCTATATTGATGACATCATATTTGGTTCCTTAAATGACCAAATGTGCAAAGACTTTGAAAGCATCATGAAAAGGAAGTTTGAAATGAGTTCCATGGGAAGAATGAACTTCTTTCTTGTAATTCAGGTGAAGCAATTGAAGGAAGGATTCTTCATCAATCAATCCAAGTATGTCAATGACATCTTAGAAAGATTTGAGATGAAGGACTGTAAGCCAGCCAAGACACCTATACTCAGAAACCATAATCTTTGCCCTGACCTTGAGAGGGAGGATACTGATCAACATCAGTATAGAGCAATTATTGGTTCTCTGATGTACCTTACTGCTAGTAGACCTGATATCATGTTTGCTACTTGTATTTGTGCAAGATATCAGGCTGCTCCAAAGGTGTCTCACCTAGCTGCTGCAAAGAGAATCCTCAGATACCTCAAAAGAGCACCTAAACTAGGTCTCTGGTATCCAAGAAATAGTGATTTCAATCTCTATGGATACTCTGACAGTGACTATGGTGGCTGCAACATTAACAAGAAATCAACATCAGGAGGATGTCAATTTCTTGGTGGAAGGATCATCTCATGGCAATGCAAGAAACAATCCTGTGTATCTACATCAACTGCTGAATCTGAATATATTGTTGTTGCTAGCTGCTGTGCTCAGCTGCTTTGGATTCATAATCAAATGTTAGACTATGGATTCAACTTCATGAGCACTCCTATCCATATTGACAACAACAGTGCTATCTCTATCACCGAAAATCCAGTGAAGCACTCCAAGACAAAGCACATTGATATCAGGTATCATTTTATTAGAGATATTCATGAGAAAAATCTGATCAAGCTAATCAAAGTTGACTCAAATGAACAATATGCTGATTTGTTCACCAAAGCTTTTGATGAACAAAGATTTAAATATCTCATATCAGCTATTGGGATGATAAAAATTGATTAAACTACCTCTTTTGAAAGCTTTTTAAACGTGCAATGTCGTGTGTCAATACAATTTAAGCCTTGTTACAAAAGAACTCTTTGAAATATTCTCAGTGTAGATTTCTTCCAAAGAGGAATTAACTCCCGGAAGATATTCTTTAATATCTTCCGAATTCAGATTCCTCCATGGAAATTTTCTTCTTGGAAGAGTTTTTAGTCTCGGAAGAAGAGATTGATTTCACATCAGATCTACTTCCGAAGCTTATAAAACTCTTCATTCAATAAAACAGTTCTTACCTTCGGAAGCAATGCTCTGCTTCAGAAGAAAGAATTGCCTTCGGAAGATAAATTACCTTCGAAATGTTTTATATTCGGAAAAAGAGTTTTTAGTGTGTAACGGATATCTTTTTGGGCCCCACTCTGTAAAAGGTAAAGATTTTGCTAATAATTGTCAGATTATTTAAACTTATCCCTTGCTGCCATTGTCATTTCATAACCGCAAATCATCATAACCGCCGAAATCCTCCATAACCCCCCATAGTTACTCCACACAGTCACCCCCACTGTCTAAATAATCCAGACCTGTTTAACTTTTACCATTTTACTACCTTAAAAGTTTCATCGCTTCCAATTCACCCAAATTCAAACTGATCTTCATTCACCTTTCACAATCACGCTGAACCCTCAGCACAACCAAGTCGCACTACTTGATTCTTCAAGAGATGCTGACTTCTCTGAAATCATCACCTTTCTCTCTGAATCAACCTACCTCACAGCCCTTACCGTTAACCCCACTGTTTACTAAAACCAAATGGCAGAATTTTGGGGAAATGGCCGGGCAGAATTTTGGGGAAATGGCCGAGCAGAAACCCTAAATAGGGTTCATATACTAAGGACCATGATTTGTGGACAAGAGTTGATTATTACCGAACAACTCATCAGGGAGCATCTAGAGCTCCAGGATGAAGGATCTCCTACTGAGTTTCCCAAGGAAGAATTAGACAGCACTTACACTCTAATGGGATATGGAGGAGATGTAAGTAGGTCAAGTGTGTACAAGATCAACTTCTCCTACAACTGGAAGTTTCTCTTGTACATTGTTCACCACTGTCTGTCTAACAAGTCCAGGGAATGGGATCAAATTCCATATGAACTAGGATGCTTAGTTCATGGGTTGGTGAGAGGCCTGCGCTTCAACTACTCAAGGTTTATGCTGACCAATCTCATAGGGAATCTACAAAGGGAAACATTCTTCATGTACCCTAGATTCCTTCAGCACATCATCAATTGTGAGTTAGACCAGAGTCAGCTTGTCTGTGCAGCTGCTCTGACTGTCCCTCACATGAGGCCTGCCATCTTCAAGACCATGAACAAGGTGTCCACCAACTTCACTGGAAGACACACTGATCTAATTCCAGGTATGATTGAGCGCATAGCTCCTGGTGACATCCCTGTTAACCTCACATGTGATGAACCCACACCAGCAACCTTCACCATAAATATCACTTTACTTTCTCCACCCATCATAATCACATATCAAAGACGCCCTAAACAAACCCTTATTCAATCGACTCTGATTGAACAAGCTCCTCCTGTTCAATCCAAAAGGACTAGAGTGGAACAATAGGCTCCCACTCAATCCGAGGTCACACCATCCTTCACCTTTGACCTCAATTTGGGTCTTGAGCTTCCTCAGTCTCAAACCTAAGATCCTGACACCCAAGCCTTTAGCCCACAAGGTGAGTCTTTATACTCCCCTGTGCAGCCAATTAGGGACAGCCCCACCAGAGGCTCAATGCCTGTAGACATTGATCAAAGTCCCGGATCAGTAGGTTTAGCCTCCCTATCCTTCACTGATCTCCTCCTTAAAACTGATAAAGAGATAACATCTCTCCATGGCAATGAAGTTAATCTACCACAACCTCTCCAAGATCAATAGAGCCTGGAGACATCCCTTATCTCTAGCCCCCATCAGCAAACCTTAACTGAGGTGAGTCCCACGGATATGGAGGGGACTCATGTAGGATCAGCTGCCACTACTCAGAGTCTCTCATTGAGCTCTCAGGACAGTGGTAACATTAATCAGTCTGAGTCTACGGCAACTTTGCCCATTGATATCTCTGAAAGAGATGACTTTGAGCAAAGGTATCCATGGTGCCAAGAAGCCACATCTGGTGGTGAGACTGAACATACTAGGTAAGTTATCTCATCTCCCCGTGATTCTTCACATGAAGATGAGGGAAGTATGCAACTCACTATTCAGTACTTGATCTCCAAGGTCTCAAACCTTGAATCTATGGTTAGGATCTTAGAGAACAGGACTCAGCAACTTGAGATTGATAATCTCAAGGCTCAACTAGCTGAGACACAGACAGAGAGGTCTGTTAGGCATGTACCAGTTCAAGTCTCATTGACTTCTTCCTCTGGCTCATCTAGATCTCAAGATGATACTACCAAAAAGGGGGAGAATGTTCAGAGATAAACACATGAGGAACCACCGGTCCAAGCCTCAACTTTCTACATCATCACTATGCCCAAGTCATCTCAATCTGTCCTTCAGATTGACCCACAGATGATTCAAGATCTCTACAGACTTTTCATCAAGTTTGTATGGAGATCCTTCATTGATTAGCCAAGTCTTGATCCTACACTGATCTACTTTGGAGCTAAAGAGCTTCAAAGGATCACTGCACCTTCTACCGCTGTGGTAGAAGTTGGTCAACCTAAGGTCCACATGGAACCTAAGATTCACTTCGAAAGGGAAATGGGGACTGATGGCCTAGCAACTAAAACAATTGGGACAGAAGGTGTATCTCCTTCAACTTCCGAAGCCACAAGGAAAGCTTCGGAAGAACCAGCTAAAGCCTCGGAAGAACAAGCTGAATCTTCCGAAGCTGAAATGGAAGCTGCGGAAGGACTGTTCCAGATGTCCGAGGATCTAATCATCACAGATGCAATTCTAGAAATGGCATCTGAGGTGAATAGTGAGGACTTACACAAACCTGCTCCATCCCAAACACCATCTGAGCCTCTCTCTCAATCTAAACCCTCTATCCAAGAACCACCACAGTCAAGCTCTTCAAAAGACAAAGGAAAAAGGAAGATGAATGCGGAGGAGCTTCAGGAAGAGGAAAGGATTGAGAAGCTAAAGAAGAAAGGTAGATTTCCTGCTGAGAAGCTGCTAGCTGCTAGTTCAAAGGCAGCTGCAACCAATCAGGAGGCAATCAACAACAAGAAAAGAGAGGAACTCATTGATCAGCTCATCAACTTAGGAGCTGTAAATGAAGAAGTACTCCTGCTACCACTAGAGGAGTTGGTGATTTTGGAGAGGACAACAAGGCTAAAATAAGAAGAAGAAGCCAGGTTGGCCTTAGAGAAGGAAGAGGAGGAACAGAGGAAAGTTGCCTCGTAGCTAAGGGAAGCTAGAATAAAATTCCTACTTTCTAGAGGCTTCAATCTTCAAGAACTTTCTCCACATGACAATGATACGATCCTCTGGCTCCATAATAAAGAGCAGGATCAATTGGAGAAAGAAAGAAAGAAGGCTGCAAGGGAAAAGAGTAGAGAAAAGAAAAAGAAGAAGAAGTAAGGACCTCTGCAACTAAGAAGCTCAATGACAAAGCCTGGATGAAAGACTATATCCGGGCTCATGGCTTCTCTGGTAGGTAGGTGGTCCCATGTCTGAAAAGACACTCCAGCAGATTGTCAGTGAAATCAAAGCTGACATCCGTATGGGAAAGAAGAAAGAGATGTACAGAAGGGGACAGGGAATGATCTTCACCCCAACCACTCAACCACAACCAGCACCAGAAGAACCAATCCCATTCTCCTTCCCCATCAAAACCGAACCCTCAGATGAACCCTTCACCCCTGAACCTACAACTCTACCCATACCCACTTCATCACCTCAACCACCTAAACTTCCAATCCTTCAACCCAAAACACAACCCAGAACCACTGAACCCAAACCTACCCAACTGATTCCCGGACCATCCCCTCAGCCTTCTCAACATCTCTCTCTTGAAGAGTTTAAGGAAATCAAGACAAAGCTCAACAACTGCACAACTCTGAGCAACATCTCCTGTGAGGAAGATCTCATCAACATCACCTATATTGATGACTCTTCAAGTTCCCTTACACTAGATAAATTTCTTGATTTGCCTATAGGAACTTTAGGCCAGGCTGCAAGACTTCTTGGTCTCAACTCTGATTCTCTAAATGCTGAAGAGAAGAGACTTAGAAAAAAACTGGTGACTCTATTGGATACAAGAAAGGAGGACAGGATTCCTAGTCAGTCTCCTGCGCCTAGAAAAAGCATAATCTAGTGGAGGTTTGATGAAGCTTCTTACAACTTTGTTGTGGAAAGGGAGAATGGTGAAATCAACTGATTCAATGCCACGTCTCTGTTGCACCTCAGTAGATTTGACATTGCTGAGCTTGCAGAGAAGCCATTCTCCAACCCCTCTAACTCTGAGACTACTGCTGTCATCAGGAATCATCTCAGCAGTCTTCACTTGGCTGAGCTAACTGCAAAGGCAAGGATTAAGAAGAGTTGAAGTTGAGAAGACAGGAAGAAAAGGAAAGACCTACCACCAAGGGCACAGCCTTTCTACAGACGGTGGAGGGTCCAGAATTGGAACCTATAGTTAGATCGGAATATGACTATAGTTCCCATCAACTAAATCTTTTCAGAGGGCCACAGGAAAAGGTACATATAATCCAAGGTAACAGACTGGATGTTCTGTCTACCGAGGATTTGTACAAACTTCTCAGCACCACATCAGGGAAGAATAAGGAAACAGATAGATATCTACTTTCTTTGGTGCTGAAAGTTTTAAGAAGAAGAGAGAAGTAAAGTTTTGGTAGCATCAGCCTAGGGGGAGTTTGTTGGATCATGAGAAAGGCTGGTGCAACTAAAACTATTTCACTTAGTCAATTTTGGTTCTACATTCAAAGGCTTCCGAAGCTAAGTATGGGAACTTCCGAAGGTTGAAGAGTTCTTCCGAAGACAAGTGAAAGATCAACTTCCAAAGACAAACTCAACTTCCAAAGACAAGGAGAAGTTGCCAAGCCTCGGAAGAAGTTATTCTTCCGAAGCAACTTAACCTTCGGAAGACACTGCTATAAATCAGTGGACATAAGTATGATCTCTAACATTCCGCTGCAGACTTCTGATACAGCATGGCTTCTTCCTAAAGAGCCATGTAGTTGACCATACTTTATTCCAATGTTTACCTTTTTATGATAGTACATGTTACTAACCTTAGTTGGTGACAAAAGGTAAGTCAGGGACATGTCCTGACTACCAAATCTCAGATAAAATATCCGAGATACCTTAACCTATAGTCTTATAGTATAGGCTTTTGGTTATAGGTTTCCAGCTGGAATCAAAGTATATCCGGATGTAGGTAGTATTATATATATAGTTCTCATTGTAACTCAATAAAAAGAGAGATTGTACTTGCAAGAGTCTTGTAATCCTTTGAGTTGAGAATCAATATATAAAAGTACCTTGAAAATTTACTTCTTGTGTTTATTATCATCTGCTACTTGTTATATTGTGATCAACTCTTGTTAAGACTCTTCTGAGTGTTGTTCTAGGTGAGTTTGAGAGAAAAGCCACTTGTTAAGTGACCAACACCGATCCTGCAGCCTTCATGAAGGCAGCCAAAGATAGACAAAAGTCGTATGCTGATAAACGATACAGACCGATTGATTTCCAAGTGGGTGACCGGATTATGTTAAAGGTCTCACCTTGGAAGGGTATCATTCATTTCCGAAAGTGGGGCAAGTTAAGCCCGAGATACATAGGCCCTTTCCGAATCATTGCTCGAGTAGGAGAGGTGGCCTATAGATTGGAGTTACCAGATGAGTTAAGTGGAATTCACCCGATATTCCATGTGTCTCATCTAAGGAAGTGCTTAGCAGATGAAGACATGATTGTCCCGCTGGAAGATATCGAGATAGATGAACGGCTCAATTATGTGGAGCAACTAATGGCAATCATCAATCGAAAGAAAGGAGGCAGAGAAATAAAGTGGTTCATCTTGTGCGTGTACAGTGGAAGCACAGAAAGGGATCTGAGTCTATGTGGGAAACTAAAGAAGAGATGCCACAGCATTACCCACGTTTGTTTGAGGAATAATAGGTTTCGGGGACGAAACCTATATAAGGGGGTGGACTTGTAACGCCCGGGTATTTTCTTTGAAGCCGACGAAAGAAGAAAAGAAATAAAGTCCAAAGTCGAGGGACCAAACTCGCCAACATGAGAAAGTTGGGTAAGTGGAGATATTTGAAGGGAGAGGGCAGCCCTTACCCTCTCCCCACACCCATATTTTCAGCAAAGAAAAGAGAGGAGAAGAAGAAAGGGAGAAAAGAGAGAAAAAAGCTTGGTTCAAGTGGGTTCGAGCTTGAAAATCGTCGTGTAGCGGGTCTAAACGAAGCTCTACTTCTCGGTGTAGTTTGTGTCAGTTCTAGGACCCCTCTTTTACATGTTTTTGAATGATTTTAGGACTGGAACACATCTGAAACCCGTTTTATATGTGTGTGTTTGACCCATTTGTATGTGCTTGCGTGTGATGCGTTTAGAGTTTGTTTCCGGGCTTGTGTGTGCTTGAATGGTGTTGTGGTATGCATTCCTAAGGTTTAGGATGTTTGATTTGGGCTTATAATAGGTTTGAATGAGCTTGGATGTCGAAAATAGCAGATTGGGTTCTGGATGAACCGCATTCTGCATCAGCTAGGGCTAGGCGACCGACTGGAGGCCATACGGCCGAATGAAGTGCGATTGGAGTTCATTAGCACGACTGAGGTTCATTCGCACGATTGGGGTGCCAGTCGCATGGGGAGTCATACGACTAAGAGCCTATTCGCATAATGTCCATCCGTATTGGTGTTCATCCGCATGAGGTCCATTCGCACAATTGGGTGTTCATCCGCATAGGTGTTCATCCGCATTGGTCCATTCGCATGATGTTCAGTCGCCTAGAGGCCATGCGACTGAAGGGTGCCCATACGCCCAAATAGGGCTGGTGTACCCGAGGAAAAGCATAGTTTAATTTCTGACTTTCGGGGGAAAGTGCAGATGTAAGTTTTGACGTGGAAGTTCCCGTAAGTTCAAGTAATATGATTGTTGGGACCTTAGAGGGTATGTTGGGCATGATGATGTTGCATGTTTATGCATGATGTATGTTATGTACGTATGATGATGCCCTGTATGATGATGCTACTGTGTATGTTGATGTTCCTTATTATGATGTATGTTTATCTTTCCGTGGCTTTACGTGTTATGTTAATAAATGAAATGAAAGTATTATGTAACGTAAAGTGAAAGATAATGAAAGAGGAACATGATGAATGAATGCATGCATTAATAATGAATGCATGCATTAATAATGAATGCATGCATTAATAATGAATGAAAGTAAGAAAGGCTTGCAAGCAAATGTATGGGTGAGCGACCCTGTTGTCGCAACAGACTCGAAATGGGATCCTTGTCATTCGACCTCGGTAATCGTGGATGTGTGCCATGAAGAGGGTAAAGCTTGACACTTTGATTGACCATTGTATAGAACCATTGCTGCATACCTTATGTACTGTGGTCAGAGGTGCGGTGCACCGTTATAGAAGGTCTATGATAGGCCTAGGTCAAGTACCAGGAACAGAAGGGTATTGCATATGGCAATGGTACACCTAAACTTTACCTTAGGTACTGTGGCCAGAGGTGGGTGTACCGTTATAGAAGGTCTATGATAGGCCTAGGTCCAGTACCACGAAACAGAAGGGTAAGGTTTATGGTTGATGGAAGGAAAAGAGGTAATGATGAAAGAGTAAGAATGACAAGAAAGTACGATGAATGAACGAAAGTTAAAGAATGAAAGATGAAGATAATAATGATATTATCTATGTGTACGTATGATGTATGATCGCATGAAAGTAAAGAAAAGGTTTTAACAAAAGAAAAGTATGTTTTATTATAAAACTAGAACTCACTCAGCAACGCTGACTTTTATGTGTTTCCAGTTGGCAGGTAGCGGTTGCTGAGGATGGCATGGGTCAGCTACTCAGCTCTTTTGGATGGCATCCATTCATATAATGCTTTTGTGATGCAATGCAACAATGTATTTTGTAACTGATTAACGATGTATTATTTTGCAAAAGCCTTTATAATGAAATGAAATGTTATTTTTGAATGTTTCCGCTGCAATGTTTACTTAAGATAAATGAGAATGTATGTTTTATGTGCGATGATCGACCAGCTGTAAGCGTCCCGGAAAAGGGGGCCTTACATGGCGGCCCCAACAACGGCTGAAACCCCAACTCGATTTCATCCGATCGATGGTCACCCGACCCTAAAATACTGAAATCAAGGGTCACTGACCCTAATACCCCGATCGATTTCACTGTGGGGAGCCAACAGTAGTGGCGACGGAGCTGAATGAGGAGGTTGACGGTAGAAGTTTAGGGCTGAAGGGGCTGTAAGCTCTAGATGTGTACCTGTAAAGTTCGAGGCTGAAGGAGGAGGTCGACGGCTGAAGGGTCTACCGCGAGGTGTTGCGTTGGTGATGGGCGGCGAGCTCAAAGGAATAGAAGGAGGAGGTTGGCGCTGCTTGGAGAACTTTTTGGTCAGACTTTGCACTATATATGACCAAATAAGAGGATGAATAAGATGTTATTTTTCATTCAGTGGTATCAACCAAACACTGAAGGTTTGGCCGAGTCAAACTTGTGCTTCTTACCAGGTCATTAAGACCTAAACAAAAAACCCCTAAATTGAAGCTACATAACAGAGGGGAAATACTACTTTCGATTCCTTTGACCTACTGGAATATTCAGTTTCTCTCATAATACACACTCATACCACAGTCGATCATTACCATTCATTAGACCTGTAACTATATCGTTCGACACTTTCTAGGCATCTATGATAGAGGGTTGATCATCATCATCAACATTAGAAGCTTCACAGACTCTCAATTAGACAAAATCATCATCATTCTCTCGATTAGATTTTGCTCTCTATCACAATTATTCTATCACATGTTTTCATCAATCTGGTCTTAATTAAGGAAGTTAAACACACACACACATTCATATTCATGCGATTAACAAAAGCCCAATCATTTGATTCATAAACACTAACAGATTGGGTCTCAATTGAATCAATTTGAATTCTAGGGTTCTTGTAATCTGGGGATTTTATTAAAACTTGCATCTATATTTTGTTTCTCATATTGAAACCGGATTCAAGGCCTTGGCCCACTATTAATACACACCACACATATGCGAGAGACCTATGTTAGACCCCGGGCACCCCCATATTGTTTTTAAATTCCATTTCTCAATCAAATTAAAATTTCAGAAAATGTTTATAATTAACTATATTAATATAAAAATTATTTTATCAAATAATATTGATCCAAAACTTAATTATGTAAATTCTGAAAATTTTAAACAACTACATTTCACATTTTTATTATCCAATGGTTATATGAAAACATTATAAATGTCATAAAAACATTACTAATTCATTTATAACTTTAAAGCTTTATAAAATTATCTTAACTCAAATATAAATCATTTCAAATTCTTGCAAATTAATATTTTTGTAAATAATTTAAACAATCACTTATTTTGACCAAGTTATAAATAAATAATAATTTAAATTTATTTATTTTACACTACAATATTCAAACTTTATTTATTCAATCATTATTAATTAAAGATTATGATAACATTTAATTATTCTATTCCTTTATTATTAATTACTATTTTTAAATCAAAATTTTTTCCAAATTATAAATCAAGTACATTATTTTAAACTAATTGGTGAATCCCATATCCCAATAAAAACCCTAATCAATACATAGCTCTTATATTGTGATATTATTTTAATATTGGGACACAGTTTCTTAGGTTGATCCATGAGGATTTTAATGTTTATTCTAGCTAGTCATTTTTTCAATTCTATATATCTATCAAGTGAGTATTAATAGCGCATATATGCTACAAACATTCAATTCACCTTCGTCCGCCCCAACGATTATGTCATCGTTGATGATTCCGTCATCGGTTGGGGTGTGACAGCACTCAAAAAGCGCATCACTGTGCGTAACCTTCCTTTTTTCTTACTATTTTGGGATTGTATCAGAGCTTACAAATGATTTGACTGAAGTTTTTTATAAATGTGTGTAGAGAATTAAAACAATCTGGATACCTAGGTAGTTATGGTCTGAGGTACGTCTAGGCCGATGGTGAGATTTAGGCACGGGCAAATCATTAAGGTAAAGAGTGGATTACTAGTATGTAATGTTTGGCTTAAACCTCGGGGCATATGTGCACTTAATTTGATCCATCTAGGTAGGGAAGCAACGCTATAGTGTGAATACTCAATTCGGGGCCACATCTGAGACTAGATAGGATTGGATTAGTTCGAGGTCACAACAAAGACTATACAGATAGGCTAGGGGATAATGATAGTCAGAGGTCATAGAAAAGATCTGTGAATTGGACTAGAGCTAGTCTAAGGCCACAACAGAGACTATGGTTAGGGTTGAGTAGGATTCATGGTAGGGGATTAGATCGGTTAGTGTGCCTATGACCTACCCTACTATTGTTATATGTAATTAGCCTAGAGTGGCACATATGTGGTCAAAATGATGCTCGCTGCGACGATTTCTGTATAGATTTAATTTGTTGATATTTACTTGCACATTTTGTCATATTGTCCAACTACTTTGAAGTCATTGGCTATGAGTTATGACTCACCAACAATGTTGTTGTTGGTAAATTTTAGTTCGTGATGCAGGAGCAGGAAATACAGAAAGGCAATAGCTAGATAAGGCGACTTAGCGAGTTAAGCATAAATAAGATTTTTATATAGAAGATAGAAACTGGATTAAAACTGCATAGTCAATATATTGATGTATTTTGTATTTTACACGCAATAGATGCTTATGTTGCGTAAACACTGATATGTTTTAATTTAGTCTAGTTTTGTGTGGTCTTGTATGTATATGACTTTGTTGTGTTTTGCTGTGTGATTGATACAACTAGTCGCTCGTATGGATTGGGGTCTAACAAAAACCATTATATAAAGATAAAAAGATTTATTGTTCGTTAACATATGCTTTATTATAATGCAAAATAAAGAAAAAGGAAATTGGAACACAAATTAATTTTGTTTTAATCTGTTTCTTAAAGGTCAAACTAGTGGTTTATTTTTTACCCGAACTCAAACCAAATCAACATGAACCTGATAAAGGACTAACCTGTGCAACCTAACTTGATTATTACATTAAACCAAACCCGAATTTTTAACTGGTTCGGTGCTTGGGTTGCATTTACTATAATTGGGTCAACCCGATTATCCCAAATCGTAGTTTTTTAAAAATACCAAGATTTTCTTAGTTGATTGATATTGACTATTTGGTATGGTGGTTGTTAAGTATTCGACTAACAAACAATGGGATAGTTTATTGCTTTATCTTCCTTCTCTATTGATCAATTGATTAACCAGAATTCAAGAAGAAGAAAAAACTAATTTGCATTCAATAAGTTCAATCAATATGCTTTGACATTCAGTTTTAAATTTCGATTGATATTCCTCTATTACACTATTTTGTCATCTTCGTCTCTACTGTAATCAACAAGGTTAGAGACCATGATTATTAACTCATATACTATAAAAATATATGTATAAATTTGTATGAGTGTGATATGTGTGTCTGTATGTTATGTTACCGTTTACAAGATTTGAAGATCATTGCTTTTTAACTTTTTATTTCATTGTTATGATTTAATTTAGGAAAATTGGTAACAAACGGTCCCAACTTTAACCTATTGGTAACCATTGGTCCCAACTTTTACATTCGCTGGGGATAGTCCCAACTATTTATCTTTGTGTTGTCATCGGTCCCACTCTAACAGAATGTTAACTCCGTTAACTTTTGCTGACGTGGCAATCCAGCTGTCGTCTACATGTAAATTAGGGGACCCATTTTTCTCCATTTTTCTTCTACGTGTAAATTAGGGCACCTTCCGAGGATATGTCCACCACCGGTCGCCGGAGACCCCTTTTGTGGTGGTGGCGATGTGTTCAAAGGCGAAGGATAACAGGGCGTCGCCGGCGAGCACCGGCCGGACGTGTTTTCCTCCGGCGAGAAGCGAATACCGCATCGATTCGTGGATCTTTATCGGGTCTTTCAACGGAACCGCTGCGTCCAGCGCTTGATTCACCAAATTCGCTTTCTCCACCATGTACTACTTGAAATCGAACTGTGATTCCACCTGGGGTTGTCTGATTTTGTCCTCCGGTGAGTTTGATTGGTGTTGTTTCGTCAGAATTGCAGCAGCCTCCGGCAATTACGCATAAGCAGCTGCAACTGATAGCTTTCCTCCGTCTGTTGCGCCCAACTCTTGGAAGAATAAGACCCAGCAGCAGCAGCCTCCGGCAATTGCGCATAAGCAGCATCGGGATCGGTGTTCACTGGCGCTGACAAGGAGGGAACAAAGTAATCGCCGGAGATGGAGCTGTCGGCGTAGCTGCTGCCATTGGATTGCCTCTGCAAAGGGGGAAAAAGGGAGTGGCGATTATTCTGCTGCTGGATTGATGATCATCATCTTCTTCCTTCATTCATTCATTCTCATCATATAGCAACATTCTCATCCTCCATTCTCAGGTGATTTTCATCATATATCTCCGTTTTCAGTAGATCTCAAATCAAACATCAACATTCAGCACCCAAATCGATGATCAGGAGGTGAAGGCGTTTCATCACATGACTTCCGTTCTACTCTTCTTCCTGCATTCTTATGATTTTAACACCATATTCCATATTCGAATGATCTCAGGTAAGTATCTTCCCCAAATTCAAACGCCGCCGGAGATATTAACTGCTGGTGGTGCTGCGACGACGATTTCTGATCAATTGCCGCCGGAGAAGCAACATTTATGTCGTTCCGGTGCTCAATCGAGGCTTCCGCTTGCCGAAGTAACCACTCAATCGTCCAACCTCATCAGTCAACTGAAAAACCCTAGCAGCCCTTCTGATGTTCGCATGTTCATCACACCATCTCCGGTAAACGATTTCTGATGAATTTCTGTCATACCTCTTCTTCTTCTACTCTTTTGCCCTTCAATTTACTAGCTGCTTTGCTTATGGTTTATGTTTTAGAGACAATGAATTTTTAGGGTTTTTGTTTGCTCAGGGGGATACCATCAGCAATTGTGTTAGATGACAGCTGGATTGCCACGTCAACAAAAGTTAACGGAGTTAACATTCTGTTAGAGTGGGACCGATGACAACACAAAGATAAATAGTTGGGACTATCCCCAGCGAATGTAAAAGTTGGGACCAATGGTTATCAATAGGTTAAAGTTGGGACCGTTTGTTACCAATTTTCCTTTAATTTATACTAAGAACTTTGAAGATAATCCGAATATAACTGCTTTAAACATCTAAATATGTGTAATAGTGTGAATGTGAATATGCAGAAGGTTTGGCTAAGATAATGATTATTAATGAGCATAATTCTATATTAATAACATAGGCTAAATCTCATAGATACATTTTGATCATTATTGTGAAAAAATTTGGATGACACATAATTTAAAGCTTAATGTTTTAGCATAAACCCGATTACCGATTACCGATTACATCGATCCGAATAATATTGAATACTGATTGAACATTTCTTATTTGATTCAGTCAAAATCCCGAGGAACCACAAACCCGAACAATATTTCTAAATCAAACCCATTTAAAACGTGTCGGTGGAAGATTGATCATCTCAAAATTAAACTCATCTGACATCCATCGGTTCTTCCTCTACCAAATGCTGCAAAGTTATACAAACCCATTGTTTCAAATAACATTTTCTTGTATTTATTTCAAGATTTCAAATTGAAGCACATCCACATGTTTCAAATCCATGGGACCCTTGAAAATGTTGGATATAATTGAAATGGATAGATATCTTGAACATCAAAGTCGATCTTTTTTACCGATCGAAGAACTCAAAAACAGAGATGATCTGTGAAGTTGCAGCAATTCCCCGATCACTATGGCTTCATCCCTGCAAAAAGATTGAATCCCCATGTTCAATCTCAGCTTCAATCCCCACAAATCGAACCAAATTCCCAGAAAGAATCAGAATTTCATCAACCAATATCTCGCTTCACAAGATCACCACTGTTCGTCTTCCTTCATTCTCCATCAAAGCTGCTGCTTCTGCAGGTTAAATTACCCACATTCATATGATCATTTATCTTTCAATTCGACACTGTTAAATGAAAACGGATCATGATCGCATTACCCATTTGGCTTTATACCGAATTGAAACTGTAATTGATCGTTTGTTGTGTTCATAATCATGGATTTACAGTAGGAAATACAGAGTATGCCGAAGAACCCAATACAAATGTGAAATTTCAGACATCATTGGATCTTCCTGGTTGTTCAAATTCTTTATCTTTGATCGGAACAGGTTAATTGAAACCCCCAATTCATGATTTCCTTCATTGTTTCAATCTTTTGCACGAATTTAAAACACACACTACTGCATTTGTCTGCAGGATTTAGGGAGAAAGTGTTTGCAATAATTGGTGTTAAGGTTTATGCTGCGGGGCTATACTTAAACCCTGATATTTTGGATAATCTTGATCCGTGGAAAGGACGAACAGCAGCTGAAATCGAAGGCGATTCTTCGTTGTTTGATCTAATTTATCAAGGTGATTACAGATTGCTGGTGTTTGTATTCACTTTGTGTTCAATGATGAAGACTTTAAGGTTGATTTGCTTACATGATTTCTTATGCATTGCAGCTCCTCTTGAGAAATCATTGCAAATAGTTCTGGTTATAGATATTGATGGGAAAACTTTCTGGGATGCATTAGATGATGCCATATCACCACGAATCAAATCACCCGATTCGATTGACAGAACAGCCCTCTCCACATTTCGTGGTATCTTTCAGAATCGGCCGTTAAAGAAAGGAACTTTCATATTCTTGACCTGGGTTGACCCGTCGAAAATGCTGGTTCGTTTGACCTTACTGATGTTTGTATATTTGTGTTTATATGACTTGCTATCTGATTAACACAATGACTTTTAAAACTCACATCCAAACACGCGTTGATTGTTGTTTTTGTTTGATGTATGATGGTTCACATGGGTTACAATTATC
>JABSNV010000165.1:0-128220 GCA_024085815.1 Flaveria linearis
ACCATATTGGTTTGATGCAGCTGAAGGAAGTGCAGTGTTGAACACAATTGATATGAATTCAGTCTTTCTTTTGACTGGACCAAATGGTGGAAAATCAAGTTTGCTTCGTTCAATTTCTGCAGCTGCACTGCTTGGAGTATGTGGGTTTATGGTACCTGCCAAGTCAGCATTAATCCCCCATTTTGACTCTATTATGCTACACGTAAAATCTATGACAGCCCTGCAGATGGGAAAAGCTCGTTTCAGGTGCCCATTATTTTACTAAACTTTGTTCTTCTTTGCCCTCAATTTCTCTCTAACTTCTATTTTTGGTGTCAAATTTTATTCAGCGGTGGAAATTTTGACATATTTACTTATGAATTTGTGTTGTGGTTTATGTTATTATCTCTAACGTGTAAAATAAAGAAGATTAGCTTAAAAGGAATTGGTCAAACGAGCTGAAAGGCCCCCAAAGTGTTCTTTATAATGCATAAACTCCTAATTCTTTTATATATGAAAGGATTATTATTGAAGTAATTTAATATAATATAATCTTTTAATTGATTTGACATAGTTTATATTGTTTATGATATATAATGATATTTTTTTGGACAATTCTGGTCAACCCAATCCAACCTTTCTGAACCATACAAGAAAGGATCCCTTGACCTAAACTCAAGTTGACTTGTTAACAACCCAACTCCCCTCGGCCGCATCTGAATTATTCACCTCTGCTCACTGAGCACCCAACCATGTACATTTAATTTACTGTACAGAAAATTCCTGATTCATTTGATAGAGATCATGTAAAGCAAAAAAACTAGCTAATGAATCAATCAACATAGGAACATTAAAAAATATACAAACGGAAATCTGTGATATATGTGTACTCAGTACGACATAGTGATATATTGTTGCATACGCATCTTGTTTTTTCAGAATGAAATGTCAGAGGTGCGTTCTATAGTCGCTAGAGCCACTTCGCAGAGCCTAGTCCTCATAGATGAAATTTGCAGAGGTACAGAAACAGCAAAAGGGACATGTATTGCTGGCAGCATTATTGAAACACTTGATTCAGTCGGTTGTTTGGGTGTTGTATCAACACATTTGCATGATATCTTCAATCTACCACTAAATACAAAAATACGGTTCACAAAGCATGGGAATTGATTTAGTGAATGAAAGACTAAACCAACATGGAAGTTGATCGACGGAGTATGCAGAGAGAGTCTTGCTTTTGAAACAGCTAAAAAAGAAGGTGTTCCTGAGGCAATAATACAAAGAGCTGAACAGCTGTACAATTCAGTGTACAAAAGTAACAAAATAGACCTAAATTCAGAGAAATGTGTGGAATTTCCTGAAGTCTTCAATCAACCATCTGGTATTCAAGAATTGACAATTTCTTCTGCTAATGAAATAACAAACCAAATTGATGAATTTTGGAAGGACGTCGAAATGTTGTCTACATAACATGTCATAAAAAGCTAAATGAGTCCTCCAAGACTGAAACTCCAGTGAGATGTTTTTTAGTACATCCTCGGCAACAACCCCCTCCATTGACAATTGGTGCTTCAAGTGTTTATGTGATCTTGAGACCTGACAAAAAGCTTTACGTGGGGAGAGGTATTTCTCCATTTCTATTACTTCGATTACAGTATTTTCCTAGGAACCAGTGGTGCCTCCCCCTTACTGAATCCCTGTGTCAAGTGTTTGGTAGAGGTGGCAAAAATGGACTGGTTGGTTACAGACGGTTCGGTTAAAACAAGAATCTTTTTGGTACGGGCCATTTTTTTAATAAATATTAGTTTGTTAGACGTGACTACACATTATATTATTTCAGTAATAGTCTGTTTCTTAGAAGTGATATAGGAGGGTCTATTCATTTAAACTTACACGGGTATGCATCCCATTCATAGTAAATGGGTCAAAATTGCCACCTTTAATATTTCCAGACGTAGCGGGGTATGCATCCCATGTGGCATTGACTATATCATTGTTGACCACAATAGTGGGGGATATGCGCTTGACTCGGGTTGAAGAGGGAAAGTTTTGTAATAACTTAAATCTTACAATAAACAAGTTTAAACAACATAACAATACTTTCTCTCTTCATATATATTGGACTAATTTGGACACATTAAGTAAACTAGAGCATAAGTATTTATTTAATATTATCATCATCTTAACTAAAACAAGATTTGCCATTTCACTGATCTTTCTAATATTTGATCACATACATTCAGACAGACAATCTCCATGATCGGATTCGTGCCCATCGGTCAAGCCGGGATGAAAAATGCTTCATTTTGTATTTTCTAGTTTCTGGGAAGAGCGTGGCTTGCCAGCTGGAAACTCTGTTGATTAACCAACTACCTAATCATGGTTTTAGACTCACGAATGTAGCTGATGGTCAACATCGAATTTTGGTACTTCTGATATCCCTTTAGAGAGTTTTAATCTACGTAGATGATTAACCAAATCCTACCAGGAGTTTTGTTGGTGCGTCAACAAAACCCATTGACATGCGGCTCCTTTCTTCAAAGCCGATTCAGGTGACCTTTTTTTTTGACAACAGTTTCTGGGTCGGGTATGTTGATCGAGTGCATGAATGATGAGCGTTTGTTCTTTAATTATTGTTTACGGTGTGTTTTTTCATTTGATAGTCCTTGTAATACCATGATCTATTTATTAATGCATTATATGTTTTATTTTATTTGAAGCTTAACTCTTATGTTACTCATGGATGAAATATCGATCAATATCATTGGACACAACCTCCACCCACACCATCAAATTGTGATTTCTTTAACAAATTTACAAACTAAATATGATTATCTAATCAATTAAATGCATCATCGATCTAATTCATGACAAATTACAATTTCTCTGACAATTGTTTTTCCGAACTTTCATGAAACAAACCACCCTAAGGGCATTTTAGAATCATTTGAATGAAGTCAAGTTTAGCTTAATTACTAACTACTGTTTAATAATTGTTAGAAAAATAGCACCTAATTCCAGCTAATGCTAACCATAAATGACAAGAAACACTTGATAAAATATTCAAGACAAATGTCAATACAGTTACAACCTATAATCTGAATAAATATATCTGCAATGTCTTGCAGCGCGGTTCAAATAAAGTTAGTTACATCAAAAATTTCAAGAAACAAAGAAAATCCTATGAGAAACCTATCAACTTTTAGCGTTCAACTTTTCTACAAGAATCTTGTTCAGAAGCCCCGGATTTGCTTTGCCCTTTGATTCTTTCATCACCTGATAATTAATATTTACATGCTTGAATTTGTAAAAAATAAAAAGAGAGAAATTAATCACAATTCTTGAGAAATTGGATAAAATATCAAACCTGTCCTGCGAAAAAGCCCTGCAACTGGTTTTACCGCCACGATATTGTTCCAACTGCTTTGGATTATTAGCAATTACTTTATCAATTATTTTTTCAATCTCAACTGGATCTACTATCTGTAAAAGAAACACAAAATCATGCCACGGAGATTAAAAATTGATGATAAGTCTTAAAGATAGATCCATTTTTAACCTATTTACATATGAATGCTTCAATTTGGTTGTGTTTTTATCTACATGGATCAAGCAGGTAGAACGAGTCAAAATTGTTGAAAGTCACCCAAAGCCTTAATTAGTGCATACACCTACTAAATTGTTCTACTCAAAGTTTAGATTACTAATATAAAATCATGTTTTTTGTAATCATAATAACACAATAATACGTTGAAAGTAAAATTTGGAAAAAAGAAGTGTTAAGTGTTAACCAAGTCAACCTGACTCCGTCCTTTTGACCCTTAGTAGAAAATCACCCACTCGATCCTTGACCCAACCAGAGCATCTTGCTATATCTACCCTCTAGATATAACAAACAATAACTTACCTGTACAAGATCTTTCTCTTCAATCATGCCCTTAACTGTTCCACCTTTTTCCATCAATTCAAGAAGTATCTGCACAAGTTTACACAAAATCTTAAAACCATCTTTATAAAAATCATTTTTTATAGTTCAGCAATAACTGATAAGAGAAAGTATAAACCACACCTCTTTCCCCATCTTCCCACTAATGGTTCCACTTTTTATGGAAGCTATCACTCACTTAGTTCTTGAGGGCTAAGTTTGATTTCATTGATAGACACTTTTCATTCTTCAAGTAAGCAGCAATATCTCCCATGATCCAATTAGCAGCCAGTTTTACATCAGAAACTTTGGCAATTGTGGCATCAAAAAATTCTGCAACCTGAGACAGTGACACATCCATGACTTTACATAAAGCAAAAGGGTTAAACATTGATAGGATCATGTTATAGTTTTCTAGTCTAAATGTCATTTGTCTATTTTAGGAGGGGTTAAGTGCAACTTATATTTCTATAAGTAGGTATTGATAGCTAATAGGAGGAGGAGAGGATGTTTATGTTGAAGATGGCATTGCCATGGCTCCCGTGTACTCGTGAGAGAGGGCTAGGCCGGGAATATCTTGTAATCGTTCTTTTCGTTCATAATAATATAATCGTTTGTCCTTTGTTTCTATAATCTTCTCTTTATTCTGTCTATCACGATTCCAAACCTTATCATTGGTCCGACCTGCCGGATCTGCTTTACCACCGCTCGATCACCAATTCAACCAGATCTATCATTTCAATTGCTTCACCGATTCAATCAGAGTTCTCTAGGGTTTCAATCGTTTACATCTCTATTTCAGATCTATCTTCAATTTCCATTTCTGATTTCTGCTATCAACCGATTCAATTTCCAGATCCGATTTCATCAACTGGTGTTCTTCCAAATTCCGATTCAATCATGGTGCATCAAACCTCACGATTTGATGCTCAGGATCAGACTTCTCGATGGATGCTCATGACCAGCAAATTAACGATTGCAATCTGATGTTACAGCGATAAAGGATTCTCTTAAAGCGCTGCATGATGATCGGTCTGATTCTAGAGAATTCCAGAAGTTCGTTTTCAATTGGATGCACCATCAGGATTCGAGGTCTAATTCCAGATCGACTTCACATCTTCCAGCTTCGTCTTCAGATTCCTCGCTTTCCTGTGTAATCGCTAAATTGGAGGAGATAATCTCCAGCTCTGAAGAACGCTGGTATGGCAAGGAACATCAATTTCAGGTCGGTCGCTTAGACGAATCTGGACCTCCGATTTTTGATTCAGCTTCAATAATATATGTTGACGGTACATGCAGGATCGGATTTCGGGTGATCTTTCTCTCAACTCACTTTGAATCAACACTCGGCAAGCAGTCTATGAAGAGTTGATCACAATACAGTATCAAGCAGAAAAAAAAAAACTTACAGCAGATAAATTTCAAGATACTTTTATATATTGCTTCTCAACTCAAAGGATTACAAGACACTTCAAATCACTTACATAAAGAGTTACAGGAGAAGATATATATAATACTACCTACAGCCGGATATACTTTGATACCAGCTGAACACCTCTAACCTTACATCTATACTACAAGACTCTAGGTGAGGTCTTTCAGACATTTTGTCTGAAAGTTGGTAGTCAGGACATGTCCCTGACTTACCTTTTGTCACCAACTAAAGTTGGTAACATGTACTAACATAAAAAGGTGAACAGTAGAAAAAGTATGGTCAACAACATGGCTCTTTAGGAAGATGCCATGCTGTATCAGAGGTCTGCAGCGGACTGTCAGGGACCATACTTTTATCTGCTGGACATAGCAATGTCTTCCGAAGGATAAAGTGCTTCGGAAGAATAACTTCTCCGAAGGCACTTATACTTCGGAAGACTGCTTCTTCCGAGGCTTGGAGTCTTCTTTGTCTTCGGAAGCAGACTTTGTCTTCGGAAGCTCTTTCATCAGACTTTGTCTTCGGAAGCTCTTTCAGACTTTGTCTTCGGAAGCTCTTTCATCAGACTTTGTCTTCGGAAGCTCTTTCAGACTTTGTCTTCGGAAGCTCTTTCATTAGACTTTGTCTTCGGAAGCTCTTTCAGACTTTGTCTTCGGAAGATGTCTTCAGCTGTTGTTCCTTAGACTCTCGGAAGATCTCTTGCTCAGCTTCGGAAGCCTTTGAATGTAGTACCAAAAGATGACTATGAAGTGAATTTGGTTGCACCAGCCTTATCATGATCCAACAAACTCCCCCTAGGCTGATGCTACCAAACTTCACTTCCTCCTCTTCTTCTCAAAGCTCTCAGCACCAAGGAAGCAGGTGTTTATCAGTGTCTTCATTCTTTCCTGCTGTGATGCTGAGAATCTTGTACAAATCTTTGGTGGACAGAACCTCTACTCTGTCACCTTGGATTATGTGTACCCTTTGTTGTGGCCCTCTGAAAAGAGTTAGTTGATGGGAAGTATAGTCATATTCCCATCGAACTATTGGTTCCAATTCAGGACCTTCCACCATCTGTAGAAAGGCTGTGCCTTTGGTGGTTGATCTTTCCTGTCTTCCACTCTTTTCAGCTTCAACTCTTCTTCAATCTTGGCTCTTCTACTTCGTTCAGCCAAGTGGAGACCGCTGATGTGATTTCTGATGTGTGCAGCAGTCTCAGAGTTGAGGGATTGGAGAATGGCTTCTCTGCAAGCTCAGCAAGATCAAATCTGCTGAGATGCAGTAGAGAAGTGGCATTGAGCCTGTTGGTTTCACCATTCTCCCTTTCCACAACAAAGTTGTGAGAAGGTTCATCGAACCTCCACTGGATTATTGCATTTCTAGGTCCAGGAGATTGACCAGAAATCCTGTCCTCTTTCCTGGTATCCAGCAGAGTCACCAGTCTTCTTCTTAGTCTTCTCTCCTCAGCATTGAGGGTATCGGAGTTGAGACCAAGAAGTCTTGCAGCCTGGCCCAAGTTTCTCTAGGCAATTCAAGAAATTGGCCTAGGGTGAGGGAGCTTGAAGATTATCAACATAGGTGATGATTTGATAAGCTCTCCCTCACAGGAGATACTGCTCAAGGTAGTGCAATTGATGAGCCTTGTCTTGAACTCCTTAATCCTTCAAAGGAGAGATGTTTAGGAGGCTGAGGGATGATCTTGGTTGTTGTTGGGTAGGCTTAGGTTTAGTGGTTTTGGGTTGAGTCTTGGGTTTTAGGATGGGTAGTTTGGGTGGTTGAGGTGATGTGGTAGGTTTGGGTAGAGTTGTGGGTTGAGGGGTGAAGGTTTCATCAGTGGGTTCAGGTTTGATGGGAAAAGGGGTTGGTTCTGGTGTGGGTTGTGGCTGTGGTTGAGTGGCTGGGGTGAAAACCATTCCCTTCATCCTCCTGTACATCTCCTTCCTTTTCCCCAAACGGATGTCAGCCTTTATTTCACTGACTATCCGCTGGAGTGTCCTTTCGGACATAGGTCCCACCTGCCTACCAGAGAAGCCATGAGCCCGGAGGTAGTCCTTCATCCAGGCTTTGTCAGTTGACTTCTTGGCAGCAGTGACCTCCTTCTCTTCCTCCCTCTTCCTCTTCACCTTCAACTTCTCCCTAGCAGCCTTCTTCCTTTCCTTCTCCATTTGATCCTGCTCTTTGTTGTGGAGCAGCAGGATCATATCATCATCATGTGGAGACAGTTCAGGAAGACTGAAGCCTCTTGAGAGGAGGAACTTGATCCTAGCCTCTCATCCTCAGGGCTGCCTCCCTCTGCTCTTGTTCTTCCTCTCCAAGGCCAACCTGGCTTCCCTTTCTTGTTGTAGCCTGGTTGACCTCTCCAAAGTCACCAACTCCTCTAATGGTAGCAGGAGTATTTCCTCATTGGCAGCTCCTAGATTGATGAGCTGGTCAATGAGTGCTGTTCTTCTCCTCTGGTTGATTTCTTCCTGATTGGCTGCAGCTGCTTTAGAACTAGCAGCTAACAGCTTCTCAGTAGGAAACCGACCTTTCTTTTTGGCCTTCTCAATTTTCTCCTCCTCCTGAAGCTCTTCCGCAGTCAACTTTCTTTTGCCTTTGTCTTTGATTGTGCTTGACTGCGGTGGTTCTTGGATGGAGGGTTGTGATTGAGAGAGAAGTTCAGCTGGTGCTTGGGTTGGAGGTATATCAGAAATGTCCTCCCTGCTCACCTCAGATGCAATTTCAGCAATGACATCTGTGATGGTCAGTTCCTCGGACATCTGAAATAGGCCTTCCGCAGCTTCTATTTCGGCCTCGGAAGACTTGTCTTGTTCTTCCGAGGCTTCCATGTAAGCTTCGGAAGCCTCAGCTAGAGCTTCGGAAGATGAGACTACTACAGATTCTGTCCCAACTCTGTTTCAGTTGCTGGGCCATCAGTCCCCATTTCCCCTTCGAAGCTAATCTCAGGTTCCATGAAGACCTTAGGTTGACAACTTCCTCCCACAGTGGTAGAAGGTGCAGTCAGTCTTTGAAGCTCCTCAGCCCCAAAGTATGCAAGTGTGGTGTCGGGGCTGGGCTGTTCTAGGATGATCTCAATACAAACTGTGTGAACAGTCTGTAGAGATCTTGAAGCATCCTTGAGTCAATCTCCAGAAAGGATTGAGATGACTCAGGTAGTGTAATGATTTGTTGGGTGAAATGAGTTGGGTCTGGTGGTTCCATAGGTGTTTGTCTCTGAACTTTCTCCCCCTTTTTGGTAGCATCATCTTGAGAGCTAGAAGCTATAGGAGAAGTCATTGAGACCTGGATTGGTACATGCCTAACAGACCTCTCCGTCTGTTTCTCAGCTAGTTTAGCCTTGAGAGAGTTAATCTCAAGTTGCTGAGTGGCAGTCCTTGATTCTAAGATCTTCACCTGTGATTCCAGGTTGGAGACCTTAGAAAGCAAGTACTGAAGTGTTAGTTGCATACTTCCCTCATCTTCATAGAAGAATCACGGGGAGATGAGATACATACCTAGTATGCTCACTCTCACCACCAGATGTGGTTTCTTGGCACCCTGGTTTCCTCTGCTCAGAGTCATCTCTTTCAGAGATGTCATGGGCAAAGTTGCCGTAGACTCAGTCCTAATGATGTTACCACTGTCCTGAGAGCTCAATGAGAGACTCTGAGTAGTGGCAGCTGAGTCTACATGAGTCCCCTCCACATCAGTGGGACTCACCTCAGTAGCAGGCTTCTGATGGGGGCTAGAGACAAGGGATCCCTCTTGGCTCTGTTGATCTCTCAGTGGGTGTTGTAGATCAACTTCATGGCCATGGAGAGATGTAATCTCTTCATCAGTTCGGAGTAAAAGGTCAGTGAAAGAGGGGTGGTTAGTCCTACTGACCGGGACCTTGATCAATGTCTACAGGCATTGAGCCTATGGTGGGGCTGTCCCTAGAAGGCTTCACAGGGGAGTGTAAAGACTCACCCTGTGGGCTTAAGGCTTGGGGTTCGGCTCAGGGTTTTGAGACTGAGGAGGCTCAAAACCCACATGAGGTCAATGTGAAGGATGGTGTGACCTCGGACTGAGTGGGAGCCCATGATTCCACTCTAGTCCTTTCGGTGTGAACAGGAGGTCGTCCTGATTGTGGCTTTGATGGGTAAAGAAGGTTTTGGTATTGTGGTGGATGTTGCTGGTGTGGGTTCATCACCTGTGGGGAGAACAGGGATGTCACCAGGAGCTATGCGCTCAGTCATCTCTGGAGGTAATGGAGTGTACCGTCCAGTGAAGTTGGTGGACATCTTCTTCAGTGTTTTGAAGATGGTAGGCCTCATGTGTGGAACAGGAAGAGCAGCTGCACAGACAAGCTTGCTTGGTTCCATCTCACAGTTGATTATGTGTTGAAGGAATCGGGGATACATGAAGAATGTATCCCTGCTGAGATTGGCGATTAGTTTTCAACACGAATCGTGAGTAGATTGAATCTGGGCCTCTCACCAACCCATGAACTAGGCATCCTAGTTCATATGGGATTTGATCCCAACCCCCTGATTGTTGGAGAGGCAGTGCAAAACAATGTGCAGCAGGAACTTCCAATGGTAAGAGAAGTTGAACTTGTATACTGTAGACCTGCTGACATCGCCTCCATATCCCATGATATAGGTGCCTTCCAAGTCTTCCTTGGGAACTCAGTAGGAGCCCCATCATCGTGAAGCTCGAGATGCTCCCTGATGATCTGTTCATTGATGACCAACTCTTGGCCACAAACTCTGGTTCTCAGGACTCGAACCCGTTCAGCACTGTAGTTTCTCCGTTGCTCCAAATTCTGACATATGGTTGGAGTATCGGTTGGGTTAACTGTGAGTGCAGTGAGGTAGGTGGATTCGGTGAGAAAGGTGATGATTTGGGTGAAGTCGGCATCCCTTGACGAGTCAAGTAATGCGACTTGATTGTGCTGAGGGTTTAGCGCCATTGGAGAAAGGTAAGCTTGAAATTTTGAGTGAGATTGAGGGTTTTACAGTGAAGGAACATTTAGGGCTGTAAAGTGGTAAAAAAAGATGAATTGATAAGTCAAGATTATTTAAAAAGGGTGAATGGTGGTAATAGGTTACTGTTTTGGGTTTACTGTGGGTGGTAGTATGGTGGTTTACGGCAGAGAAATGATGATGGCGGCAAGGATAATTTTAAATAATCTGACATTATCAACAAAATCTTTACTTTTTACAGAGTGGGGCCCAAAAGATATCCGTTACATATGAAAACCTTTACTTCCGAGGGTAAAACATTTCCGAGGTAACTTTCTTTCTTCGGGACAATTTCTCTTCCGAAGCATGATAGCGCTTCCGAAGGTAAAATTGTCCTTGAAGGCACTTTATCTTCCGAAGCAAGGCATTGCTTCCGAAGGTAAAGCTGTCTTTCCGAATGGAGAGTTTTATAAGTTTCGGAAGTAGATCTGATATAGAATCAATCGCTTCTTCCGAGACCAAAAACTCTTCCGAGAAGAAAATTCCATTGAGAATTTAGCTTCGGAAGATATTCAAGAATATCTTCCGAGAGTTAGTTCCTCTTCGGAAGGAATTTACACTTGGAATAGTTTAAAGATCTTTTGTAACAGGGCTTAAATTGTATTGACACAAGACATTACTCTTTTAAAAAGGTCTTCAAAAGAGTAGTTATTCAATGTTGTATCATCCCAATTGCTGATATGAGATACTTAAATCTTTGTTCATCAAATGCCTTTGTGAACAAATCAGCATATTGTTCATTTGAGTCAACTTTGATTAACTTTATCAGTTGTTTTTCATGAATATCTCTAATGAAATGATACCTGATATCAATGTGTTTTGTCTTGGAGTGCTTCACCGGATTCTCAGTAATGAGATAGCACTGTTGTTGTCAATATGGATAGGAGTAGTCATGAAGTTGAACCCATATTCTAACATCTGATTTTGAATCCATAGCATGAGCACCAGCAGCTAGCAGCAGCAATGTATTCAGCTTCAGCAGTTGATGTAGAGACACAGGATTGTTTCTTGCATTGCCATGAGATAATCCTTCCACCAAGAAATTGACATCCTCCTGATGTTGATTTCTTGTCAATGTTGCAGCCACCATAGTCACTGTCAGAGTATCCATAGAGATTGAAATCACTATTTCTTGGATACCAGAGACCTAGTTTAGGTGCTCCTTTGAGGTATCTAAGGATTCTCTTTGCAGCAACTAGGTGAGACATCTTCGGAGCAGCCTGATATCTTGCACAGATGCATGTGGCAAACATGATATCAGGTCTACTTGCAGTGAGATACATCAGAGAACCAATAATTGCTCTATACTGATGTTGATCAGTACCCCCCCTCAAGGTCAGGGCAAAGATTATGGTTTCTGGGTATGGGTGTCTTGGCTGGTTTACAGTCCTTCATTTCAAATCTTTCTAAGATGTCTGAGACATACTTAGATTGACTTATGAAGAACCCTTCCTTCATCTGTTTCCCTGGATTCCTAGGAAAAAGTCCATTTTTCCCATGGAACTCATCTCAAACTCTGCTTCATAATGCTTTCAAAGTCTTTGCACATTGTTCGTTTGAAGAACCAAATATGATGTCATCAACATAGACTTGTACAAGCAAAATGTCTTCTCCACTCTTTCTGATGAAAAGAGTCTTGTCAATGGTACCTCTAGTGTATCCATTCTTCAGGAGAAACTGAGACAAGGTCTCATACCACAGCCTAGGTGCTTGGTGCAGCCCATATAGAGCTTTATCCAGCTTGCACACATAGTTGGGGTGCGTGGGTCTTCAAATCCTGGAGTTGACACACATAGATTTCCCTATCTATATCCCCATATAGAAAAGCACACTTGACATCAAGTTGGTAGACTGTGAAGTTCTTGGATGCAGCATAAGCAAGAAAATCCTAACTGCCTCAAGTCTTGCAACAGTGCAAAGACATCAGTATAATCAATTCCTTCCTCCGGGGTGTACCCTTGAACTACTATCTTGCCTTGTCTTGATAATCAAGCCTCTATCATCTTTCTTGTTCCTGAATACCCATTTAGTGCCTATGGGTACTTGACCAGATGGTATGGGCATAGATCCAGACCTTTTGTCTTTTGAATTGAAGCAGCTCCTCCTGCATCGATTCAACCCAACTACTATCCTTTAAGGCATCTTCTACCTTCTTTGGTTCCATCTGAGACAGGAAGCATGAGTACAAGCAGACATTCCATGATGGTGAGTTGTCCTCTTGTTCTCACACCCTCAGAGACATATTCCTATGATGTTCTCAGTTGGATGAGTGTTGTGAATCCTAAGAGGAGGAATCACTTCCAATTGCAGAGATAAGTCTAGGTTAGACATATTCTGATCAGAAGGTTGGATCACTCTGTCCACTGCTGTTTCAAGAGTCATCAATGATGACTGATGGAATGATTGAGAAAATCATCATATGTTGGTTGTGGAAGTAGTATTAACAGTTGCCTGTCCTCCTTCAGAATACCACTTCCCTCACCTGGTGTTGTAGTGGATCACCTGAGGAACTTTGAGGTTGATCAAGTGATTCACTTGTTGAAGCTTCACTATTCTAGATAGTTACACTGTCAGATCTGTGAATAGTTGAAGCTTGTTGCCCTTCAGCTCTTGGAGAATTTGGAATAGGTCTGGGAAGCTCATATAGTTGACCTGCATCAGCATCAGCATCACTTTGAGCACCTGTTCCAGCTGAAACATTCTCACAAGATGGTTTAGAATAGTTTGGACACATTCTAAATCAAAAATATACTCAGGTCCATTCCCCTAACACAAGGAGTGTGCTCATTAACACACTATGTTGATGACTCCTCAAATTGTTGTCTTAATATTGTATACTCTATAGGCTTTAGAGCTAGAAGAGTATCCAATAAAGATAGCATCATCCGACTTCTCAGCAAACTTTGCCAAGTTGTCCTTTGTTTTAAGTATGGTGGTACACCTGCAGCCAAAGACCTAGAAAGCCAATGAACGGTGGCCTCTTGTTCCATAACTCATAAGGGTTTTTCCATGGGCTTAACTACAGAACCCTGTTCTGCACATAGCATGCAGTGCTGACTGCCTCTGCCCAGAATGTTAGAGGCAGCTTTGAATCAGCTAACATGGTCCGAGCAGCCTCAATAAGGTGTCCTGTCTCCTCTCAGCAACACCATTTTGTTGAGGAGTTCTGGGAGCACTATATTGTTGACAATCCCTTTTGAGTCACAGAATGAGTCAAGAACGAAGTTCTTAACCTCAGTCCCTTGATCACTTCTAATAATCTTAACCTTGTGATCAATTTGATTTCTATTTTAAGAATAAAAGATTTTAAAGTTTCAGTTTTCATCTTTACTTCTTAAAAGAATACCCATGTAAATCTTGTAAAATCATCAACGATCACAAGGCAGTATGATTTCCTTCCAATGCTCATTATACTTGTGGGACCAAAAAGATCCATGTGTAATAAGTGTATGGAGTAGTGATAGAGAACACATTTGGATTTATGAGATGATCTGGTTGTTTCCCTTTCAGGCATGCAACACAGTTATCTTTGCAGAAAAATTCCTTTTTAGGCAAACCATGTACCAAGTTATTTTTAGACAATTTATTCATTGTTTTAAAATTCACATGACACATGCGTTTATGCCATAGTGTTGACTCATCACTATCAGCTTTGGAAAGAAAGCATGATACTTCACCCATAGGAGAAGCATTGTTCATATCCAGCTTGTACATATCCCCCTTCCTAGGAGATCTGAGAAGCACCAATTCCGGAGGAATTGTCATCCTGGTTTGAGGATAATGCACTCATGTTCTGTGAAAAGCATCTGATGCTTCTGATCACAGAATTGAGAAACACTTAACAGATTGTGTTCAAGCTGTTTGACAAAGTGAACTTTGTCAATGTTTATTCTGCCATTGGATATACTTCCTCTGCCAGAAATATATCCTCCGCCTCACCTCCAATTGGACAGGCCCTCCATCAAAGTTCTGGAATTGTTGAAGGAGAGATCTGTTCCCTGTCATGTGCCTGGAGCATCCACTATCTACAATCCAGATATTGTGTTCTTGTCACACGGATGTCCCTGCACATAAGATGAGATGGTTAGTTTTGTTTGGAGCCCAAGCCTTACAGGTCTCGGGCTCTTCCAAAGATAGTGACATAGTTGAACCGAAAGATATGCAATGGGGTTCAATAGAGGTCATTGTTGAAGAAAGGTCTGGGCTGCAGCATCTTCCTTGATCTTCCAATCATCCTTTGGTTGATCTTGAGATGAGCTTGTTGAAGCTTTTGTAGCATGGTCTTCTTCCGAAGCTTCTCTCTTTTCGGAAAAAGCCTTCACCACCTTTTCTTCCGAAGTAGTCTTCTTCTGAGATGTTTCAAGGGAGCCTTCTTGTCTTCCGAACCTTAGAAGGTTTGGCTTCCGAAGCCACTTTCCCTTCGGAAGAAGCAGTTTCTTCCGAAAGCAACTTGGCTTCCGAGACCCCACCAACTTTCTCATTGGACCTTTTGAGTGGTCCAACTGAGAAACCTTCTCTGACTACTTCTTTTCTAAATTATTTGCATAATGTGTGCTTGCGATGGATGTAGTAACAATCTTTAGCCATGTGGTTGTGCAGACCACACATTATGCATGCAATGTTAGTCTTCTGGGAACTTGCAGGTTGCTGTTTCTTGGGTTTCTTCTCTTCATCAGCACTTTCCCTTTCAACTTCTGATCCTTCAGTAGGACAGGAGTGCTGGTACACACCCTTTCCTGAATCAGGAGTACCTACCACTTGAAATCCGGCAGAAATGAAGACAACCCTTTTGCTTAGGGTCAAACTTAAGCTTGGACTCTGCAACCTTCTTAGCAGTCCTTCTAGCAGCTTTAGCTCTGCTTCTTCTTGCCTTGGTGGTCAGGATTTGGTCATCACAGGTGGAGATGGGGTATCCTCCTGTTTTTCTCCCCTGTGGAGGCCACTATTTTGCTTCATCCTCTATTCCAATGGAGAAGGGTCAGCAGTTGAACCTCTTGCTCTTCAGTACCACATCTAGGTAGTCTTATAGACTCATAAGAGTGTGGTGGAGCTATTTCACTGGTTCCCAACCCTTCTTTGTTTTGATAAAACATTTGGAATGAGAGGTTGATGCAAGAATAGTTTGGAAGCTTTGCTCAGCAATAGCTTGCTTCCTGGCCTGAGCCTCAGCTGTGACTAACTGGGCTTGAACTTCAGAAAGTTTGGAGATCAGATCTTTGATTTGAGTCTTGTAGTTAGTCTTTTCATGTTTTAAAAGAGACACAGTTTTCTCTAACTCATCAATTTTCTTTTGATAGTCAATTCAGCTCTTTAAAGTCAGATTTTAGCACATTTAAAGACTCAACCTCAGATCTGATTTCCGAAATGTAATCCTTATACAATTTAACTTTAGCAATACAGGCAGCAGTACAAAGATGTTCATATACCTGATCATCATCTGTTCCGGCCATGAGTGCTTGAGCGGGAGTCACATCCTGTACCATGAAGCTCCAGTCAACTTCTTGAGCAACAGCAGCTGTTTCAGTTGACTTTTCTTCATGCTTGGGAGCAGTGGGATTTGTGGAGGCCTGTGGGGTTCCCGGGTTGTTCTTGGAGCCTTGCATTCCCTAGCAAAGTGACCAAGTTGGTTGCAGTTGTAGCACCTTGCTTTGCTCTTATCAACCCAAACTTGCTGTTGACTGGGTTTTGAGGGAATTGCCTTCCAGTCTCTTGAAGAACTTCTTCGCTCTGTAAGTTAAAAGAGCCATCTGCTGGACAATGTCCATGTACTCCACATCATCTGGATTGAAGCACTCAAGATCATCAAGCAGTATTGAAAATCACCAGAGTGTCCACTTCCAGAGACAAAGGCACAACTATCCTGAAAGGAGTTGTGTTGAACCTTTTGAGACTTTGAGTCTCAGGTAGAGTGATGAAGGGTCCAGTATGTGAGTTGTCAGGGTAGCATAGCAACTGATGTTGTGTTCCATGCTTTCCCTTTCAACCACATGAAGGGCTGAACTCGTTGGTTATTGGAGTGGTCAGAGGAGTTCTGCATGTTCATCTCCATCTGAAATGCACTTAGGATAACATACAACTCTGTGGAGAAAGAGTCTTAAGGTCCGAGTTCTCTTGATGACAACACAGTAGTGAGTCCATAGCTTAGGAAGAGAAGACATGAACTTCCTAACTATGTCTCTGTTCTCAAGAGCTACTCCAATATCTGCCAGAGTATCTACTAGCTCAACATACCTGAAGTATTGTTGAGTCAAGGTCTCACCAGCCTTGAAAGTAAAGTTCTCAAAACTGCTGCTTCAAGAGATCTTTCTTGTTCTCTTGAGTTTCCTGGATCCCTCATACATCAGCTTCAAAGCTTCCCATAAATCTTTAGCTGTCTTGCACTTCTTGAAGCGTCTGTAGACGGAGTTGGGGAGAGCAGTTTGGAGACAAGTCATAGCCCTTTGATCTAGCTCTATTCTCTTCCTATCTTCCTCTGAGTAATCATCAACATCTTTTGGAATGATGCGATTACCAGTGCAGATGTAGTGCTTGGTATGAAAGGACCATTGACAATGGAGTCCCACATCCTTGAGTCTTGACACTTGATGAAGCCTTCCATCCTGATACACCATGTGTCAAAGTCTTCAGGGGTGATCATAGGGGACTTGGTCAAGGTACCAGTTTCCATATCAGCCTTGGATAGAGCAGCCATTTGAGTGAGTGGATTGTGTGAGGAGTGAAAAACAGGTTGATTAGGATGGTAAGATCTCACAATCAAGAGCCTGGTGCTCTGATACCAATTGCAGGATCGGATTTCGGGTGATCTTTCTCTCACTCACTTTGAATCAACACTCGGCAAGCAGTCTATGAAGAGTTGATCACAATATAACAAGTATCAAGCAGAAAAAAAAAAAACTTAACAGCAGATAAATTTTCAAGATACTTTTATATATTGCTTCTCAACTCAAAGGATTACAAGACACTTGACTCAAAATCACTTACATAAAGAGTTACAGGGAGAAGATATATATAATACTACCTACAGCCGGATATACTTTGATACCAGCTGGACACCTCTAACCTTACATCTATACTACAAGACTCTAGGTGAGGTCTTTCAGACTTTTGTCTGAAAGTTGGTAGTCAGGACATGTCCCTGACTTACCTTTTGTCACCAACTAAAGTTGGTAACATGTACTAATATAAAAAGGTGAACAGTAGAATAAAGTATGGTCAACAACATGGCTCTTTAGGAAGATGCCATGCTGTATCAGAGGTCTGCAGCGGACTGTCAGGGACCATACTTTTATCTGCTGGACATAGCAATGTCTTCCGAAGGATAAGTGCTTCGGAAGAATAACTTCTTCCGAAGGCACTTATACTTCGGAAGACTGCTTCTTCCGAGGCTTGGAGTCTTCTTTGTCTTCGGAAGCAGACTTTGTCTTCGGAAGCTCTTTCATCAGACTTTGTCTTCGGAAGCTCTTTCAGACTTTGTCTTCGAAGCTCTTTCATCAGACTTTGTCTTCGGAAGCTCTTTCAGACTTTGTCTTCGAAGCTCTTTCATTAGACTTTGTCTTCGGAAGCTCTTTCAGACTTTGTCTTCGGAAGATGTCTTCAGCTGTTGTTCCTTAGACTCTCGGAAGATCTCTTGCTCAGCTTCGGAAGCCTTTGAATGTAGTACCAAAAGATGACTATGAAGTGAATTTGGTTGCACCAGCCTTATCATGATCCAACAGTACATCTCCAATAACTTCTACAAAGTTTGATAGTAAAGCAAATGACACGATAATTGGTACAAATCATGATTATAGTGGTGTTTTGGAAATTCACAATCCCGATGAGCATTTAGATGAGGTTCTTAATTCCTCAAAATTTGAGTTACGTGACATTCTAACGGGATCAGGTTCACCTCCTGATTATGGTGTGGATATGTCCAATCTCGGGTGGGCACCTACTAATACTCTCATTTCCGGTTCCATCCGATTTGCGACTCCGGCGAGTAATCCCCAATTTGGTGTGTTCGCGCCCTAACCAGTCCCTAATAATCACCCGAGTCAAGACCGAATTGGTAGTGAATTCCGTCATGTTCAAACCTTTGAGTGGAAACCGGGTTGGGACTTTGGTTGGCTCGACCATACCCGACCTTCTGCTTTTGCTTTGAAGCTGTTTGTTTTGGATGAGGATCCTAAACCACCTGACCCGTATACAAACCCTAAATCAGATTTGTTATGGAAACTATTTCATGGTTGGTGCAAGACTGCAAGTCAGGTTGCTGCAGGTGTTGTTGGATCATATCATTTGTGGGTGGTGCATGGGCAAGGTCGACCACCAGATGACGCAGCCGATCCCAGTCTTGAGGACAAGACTGTTTTGAAGGGGGGAGTAATGATAGGAATCATGTTATAGTTTCTAGTCTAAATGTCATTTGTCTATTTTAGGAGGGGGTTAAGTGCAACTTATATTTCTATAAGTAGGTATTGATAGCTAATAGGAGGAAAGGATGTTTATGTTGAAGATGGCATTGCAATGGCTCCCGTGTACTCGGTGAGAGAGGGCTAGGCCCGGGAATATCTTGTAATCGTTCTTTTCGTTCATAATAATATAATCGTTTGTCCTTTGTTTCTATAATCTTCTCTTTATTCTGTCTATCACGATTCCAAACCTTATCAACAATTAACTTAAGCTAAAAGAGGAATGGGTCAAATGGGTTGAAAAATTACCAATGCCTATATTTAATGCATATAACCTCCTAAACCGTTTTATTATGATATTTAGGTTATTTTATTGTATTCTGAGATCATCATAAACACAGTAGTATTCATAAATATTTCAAAAATAGACAAATTGTTGGCGGGTTTACAAAACTGACCTTGCCCAATTCAACTGGTACTAAGAAATGATCTATTTGACCCAAACATGTATCGACTTGTACCCGCCCGACCTCCTATCTTGCCAAATCTAAGTATATCATGGGTTGAGGGTGACATACATTTACATCATTTGCAAGAAAAAGAACATCCTGCATAGTTAGACCCATCCCCTCATATCTTCGACGCTTCATTTCTGGAAGTTCAGGTAAAGAATCACGAACATCGTTTACATACTCTTCTGTGAGTACAACTTCTGGCAGGTCAGGTTCAGGAAAATATCTATAATCTGCAAGTCCTTCCTTTTTCCTCATTGTAAATGTTTTCTAACAATAAGAACAAAAAACAATAAAATAAGCAAAAATGTGCCGACAATCACCGACCAAGAAAACATATTAAGGTTGTATTTTGGATGCATGTTCTGAAATTCATCGTCTGATACTGAATAACTAACAATCCGATAATCAAGTGTAATAAAATGAGCTGTAGAAAAATAGCATTCAGATGTGTTTGGAGTGTTTAGCAAATTGTGATAATTTAAAATATTAACAGAAAGAATTACTAAAAAATGATTTTAATGAATATGTAGACACCGTTCACAAACCGGAAAGTTGAAAATAAATTCTTAAATTAGTTTTAAAAAAGGGTAACTATGTTATTTAACTTTTTACCTTTAGATGATTAGTTTTGTTAGATCGGGTATGAAACTCGTTATTTGACTCATATACTATGTGCAAAATCTGTTTATTCAAACATAGTAGTCAAATAAATTAGTTCCAAAAACGCCAATCCAAATACTGACTATAATAGCATAATTAAGGTGCCATATAACCTGAGAACCTTCTTCCCAGAGACGTGTTTCTTGCACAACTTCATCAGCTTTCCCTTGGTTATAGAGCTCTGCCTGTCTTGCAATCTCAAAATCAATAGCTCTACTCATTGCTGAAAATGAATTCAGATTCTTTATTTCCACCTATCGATGAACAACCACTTATAAAAATTAGCTACAGACAAGTAACAAGTACCACTTAATTTATAGTAGCAGCTAAAAGATTTCCTGTGTATAAATGACAAAGAATGCATCAAGATCATATATTTTCTTCCAATTTGGTGTGAATATATTGTTTGTAGAAGATATTTTAATCCCATATACTTTCTCTAGATGATCTTCATTTCAGATTACTGCAATAAGCAAAAGTGTTCCATTTCACTTGAATGTTTGATTTTAAAGAAGCAAAATGTAGAGTTGAAAAGATAAAAGTGTAGGGCAAAATAAGCAATGGGTCAAAATGGTTAATCTTTTAGCTCATGTTGAAATGGCGAAGTTGTGCTTTTGTTGGTTTTCTTCATCTTGTTTATATAGATACTTACGATTACAAAAAATTATATTATTATACTTGTAATAGTATTGAGTTCAAATATTTAAATAAAATGATTTAGGAGGTTATATGCATTAATATAAACTATAAAGTTTAAGTGACTTCAACCCATATGACATATTTCCTTTTTACCTAAGCTTTCTTAATTCGATCCATTAAGGATCCATTTTACCTAAACTTTCTTAATTCGATCCATTTTATCCTTTTGAGATCAAACACAACCCAAATCGACCCAACCATAAGTAAGTGAGTTGGAATTAAGTACCTTAGTGCCAAATTCTAATTGACCAATTGGACGAATGGAAACATTAACATCACAACGAAGCGATCCTTCTTGCATATTTCCATTACTAATTCCCAAATATCTCACCACCCTTTGTAACTCTGCAGCATATTCTGCAGCTTCAATGCCGGTTCTCATATCAGGTTCAGAAACTATTTCAAGCAAAGGCACCCCTGCTCTGTTCAAATCAACCTGTACTCAAATGAATATATTTTACCCCTAAAAAGTTGCCACTAAAAATAAATAAATAAAAGACACGATTCTTTTGGTCAAAATAATCATTATCATAGAATAATCACCTGAGAATAACTCCCGCTTCCCGTATGAAGCAGCTTCCCTGCATCCTCCTCCATATGAACCCTAGTAATCCCAAATCTTCTATGCCCTCCACCAAATTCAAGTGGAAGATCAACATCAATGAACCCATTGGTGGCAATCGGTATATCAAACTGTGAAATTTGGTATCCTTTTGGAAGGTCTGGATAAAAATACTGTTTTCTATCAAACTTTGAACTCAAAGATAACTTGCAATTAAGTGCAAGACCAAGCATCACTGCATACTTGATCACTTTAGTGTTCAAAACAGGCAATGCACCAGGCAAACCCATACAAACGGGGCAAACACATGTGTTTGGTTGAGACCCATAATTATAAGCACAACTACAAAACGCCTTTGTTGTAGTTGACAACTGCACATGTGTTTCTATACCGATAATTGCTTCATAATCTTTCAACACTTTCTCAACAGCTTTTGCTCGGGCTGTTTCTGTGAAGTTTGAGGGAGCTTGTTGTTTCTTTTTGATTGAGGTTTCAGTTTGTGTGCTTTGCATTGAACAAAAGATAACATGTTTTCTAGCAGAGAATGCAGACGAATAGGGTAACAACGGGCGCGTTTGAATTCCTCTAAATAGTGTAAGAGCCATTAAATATTTGTTTAACTAATCCAATAAGGATCAGGACATAACTATGAATAGTATCTGCAAAGTATACAAACAACACACAATCAATCAAGATTCAAGAACAACCATTGACAAAAAAAACTACACACACTACATGAAATTAAGTGAAATTGACAAAATCTATCTCACATTTGAACTGATAAAAAGGTCCCATAAATTATATTCGCAAATAAAGCAATAACAACATGAACTACTTAGAGATTGAATACACCCAAATAAAGATTAGGGTTCTTGAATTCGAAGAAGTTGCTGATGATTAACATGAACATTCAAGATTCTTGATGAAATGATTTGGGAAATTAAAAGATTTTCTTTGATTTAACATTTTTTTTGAACGAAAAATGTATGACCTGTTTCGAAGGTTTGATTTACCTACTTGAATAAACTCCTAACTATAAGTAACGGCCATAACGACAATGAGTATGTTAGGGCTTATCTTTAGACACAAAACCCTTCAAACGATTCGTCACTGTGTGCAGGGGCGGCTCAAACGATTTTAAAGAACTCAAACGAATTAAAAAATTGGGGCTTTTTTCATCAATGTTTGTAGTTTGTGTTTGTGGTTATTACGAATTTAATTGTTCATTTAAAACTTCTCGAGATACTTTTTTGTTTTTTCCAGAGGCACCAAGTTCACACTTTCAGAGTCGAATTAACATTTAAATCTAATATTTATGAAGCCATATCACACACTGTTAAACCGTTTGTCAATTGCACAAGTCCAAAACAAATTCTAAAACATTATATAAGAGTTTAAACAACAAAAACAAATGAAGAATTAAAATGAACATCCAACCACACACAATTAGCATCGACCACAATAAAAAAATCAGATAAATCAATCTAAAAGAAAATATCCATAGCAACATATGCCTTTTGCTTCCAGAAAACTACAGCAAGATAATCAAACCATCAATTATTAAAACAAGATATTAAAGTAAGCAACTAACCTATATGAAGTGTAGTTGAACAAATCTTCGATTGAAGACACAAGTGTATGGCGATTGAAGGCTTGAAGATGGGGTAAGTTTCATAAGTTTGTTATCGGCGAACAACCTTGAATAATCAGAACTGATATGAAATCAATCTTCTTCAATGCGATTTGTGGTCTGTGAAGGATTGAAGATTGGTTTTTTCAATTTGGAGGCCCAATTGCTTATACACCCAATATCAACTTTAAACTAATGGGCCGGCCCTTTTGTGCACAAAAATACAAGTGCAAATCTACAAAAAACCAACTTCAAGTTCGTATCTTTTGATCAGCAGAAATGAAGATGATTGAGAGATTGCATCAATGTGTAGTAGAGCGATGTCAAGATTCTCCTTCAGAAACGCCACCATCATCCTTTGTTTCTTCAATTTGATCACTGCACTGTTCTTGATTCATGGGTTTCTATCTCCTTCCAACTCCAATCGACCCGATTCAGGTGCAATTTACTTACTTTACTGCTTCTCAATCGATCAAATTGCTCATCTTTAATTGAAATTGATCACTTCCAATTGTTTTCGATTTCTGAAAATCCCCAATTTTTGCAAACCCTACTGTGGTTTCTGAAAAAGCCCTAATTTTGCTTGTTGAAATGACTTCTAGGTCTGCTTAAGTATATAAAAGAATCTGAAGAAATACGCCGTGCAATGGAGCCTGTGGAACTTATAAAACGAGTAAGTTTAAAATTCGTGTCGATGATGCTGCAATTTTGATTCTATATAGTGGCATTGTGTTTGTATAATGTGATTTGAAGATCTTGGGGTTTAATTGGAAACATTTAGATTCAGTTTTAGTTATGTGAATGTTTCTTCAATGGAGTTTAGGTTAGGGAGATTGAGAGAGAAGCGCGCGAAGAAGTCGAAAGTGTGCAGGAGAAAGATGCAAAACAGTCTGCTGCACTTGACTTGATAACAAGGCTGAATAACCATCGGTCGTATTCCGATGCTGATAATCAGAAAGGTAATTTCTTTCTTGAATTCGGATGAACGAATAAACATGTGGGTTGATTAACGAGTTATAATGAGTCGGGTTCAAAACGGGTTAGGCTGGGTTTGTTTAAGTTGTGAACTTTTGTGTGTCTGTTTAATTTGTAGATAACTAATATGACAAGATATGATCAACACTTGTTTTGTTACAGCAGCAGCCCACGGGTTTGTAAGCATCTTTTGAATACACAAAGTTCATAATTTTGTAGTTGACCCGTTGTCAATCAATTTACTGCAACCCAATATAAATGTTTTCATATGAATGAGTTAAGATTGCCACATCTTGTTACTGGAGTGCAGTATGTTTCATGCTTCTTAGGGTGTGGTCTGTTATTATTGAAAGATATATTTAAAGTCAATCTGAATACCTTACTTAGTCAGATTTAAGATAGATTTTGTCACATATTTAAAGATATCAGTGTTCATTGAGTTATATTTGTTTGTAAAGTTTAATCAATTATCAAAATTTTTCTAAAAAATGTCAAGATTCTTTAGTTTTTGAAGTTCAGAATGTTGCCTCTTGACATCAAAGGCAAAGATAAATTTGTTGATCATATATACTTGTTGCCTCTTGATCAGCTCTAGAAGAATGGCGTAAGCGAAAGATGGAAAGAGCACGACAGCGTGGGCTCGGTAGAAACGCAACCATCACCTCTCAAGAATGAAGCCTGTGTTTCAGCCCATTCACAATTCATGGCAACAAGTTGTATTTAGTACGGTTTGTGTCTCGAGTATGAATATATGAATGTAAAGGGGTTCTCATATACAGGTTTCTCAAACTTTTTGTAACAAGTGTGCTTTCTTTGTAGTTTGTATGGTTAACTATACTTGTAACACAAATCACAACTTCAAAGTATCATCATGAAAAGCGTGCAGATTTCATCCATGCTTTTATAGGTAGCGAATTTCTACTATGAATGGGTCGATTTGATTTATCTTTTACTTTAGACGGGTCAAATCGAATGCGAATGGGTTAGAAACTGTAACAATCCTTCAAAGAGAAACACAGCTCCTGTTTCGACATGATTGTATTCATGATCTTAAACCCTGTGAAAAAAGGTTACTTTAAAACCATAATTTACTGGGAAGCAGGTGAGATATACAAATGCAACAGGTACCATAATGTCGGGATGTAGCAGCGAACACAGTCATAGTGGCGGTGTGATTACTGTCACCGAAAACACTTTAATCAGAAACCGTTGTGGTAGGGTCTCGAGGCGTGTGGCGGTGGTGGTCGGATTGGTGGGGTTTTGAATCTTAGGGGCCAAGAAATGTTCTGCAAAGGAATTGGAATTTTAATTTGAACAAAATCCCTTAAAAAGCGATGTGGTGTTTGGTTGATAAATTTAATAAAAGAATTGGGATATTTAAAAAGTTAAATTACTTAATTACTCTTCTCAAAACCTTTGCCAATTCATCTCATTGTCTGATCATATGAAACCCTAAACCACTTCATCATCATCGACACCCTTCATCATCATCAAAGACCAAACTTCTATTCATCAATTGGAACTTCGACTTCTACATTTTTGGTGGAACTTCGATTTCAAAATAGTCATCTTCATCATCATCAAAGTCGCCTAATCTGGATACTCCTCAGCAAGTTTCTGCGATTTCATCTTCATCCGGTTCAAAGTTTCTTTCCCATCGAGAAATAAAACTTACTAATTCTAAGACAAAGAGTCGAGAAACTCAACAACACTATTCTTGAACAACTTGGGGTCAAACCTTCTTTTCGTTTTATTGTAGATATGAAAATAAGGGAAAAATCAGATTCAGTTGTCAACCGTCCCTATCGGAAATATGATTGACTACGGATTTGAGACCTAGCATATGGTTTCATAAAACCACATGATTTTCCCTATCTAAATCAAACAGGTTCTATCAACGAATGACCCGGAATTCAATGCGGATCGAAGCATATAGTTGCTGGGTTGGTAAAAAAATGTTAATGAGAGTGAGAATAGTAAATTTTCTATTCTTAACAATAGGTCCTAGAGACTTTGGTTCATCATGCTATCATTCACGCCCTTGTCGTTTGACTGATGCTCTTAGAACATCACAATATTCATCTTTTTCGGCTTATTGCTCTCAATGGTGAATTGAGCATTCGATATCATTTCTCTTATGAGAGGACGGAATGGGAGTAAAGAAATGAAACCTGTGATGGTTGCTGAATAACCTAATTTTACTTTCTCAAGAAAATTTTGATCTTTCTATTCGTTTGCTAAATCTTGTTCAGCTCCATCCTATGAAGTTTCTTTGATTTCATTATCGCATGAAGCATGATTGCATTATCGCATGAAGCATGATTGCGTATTGGGGCTTAATTTGGTTCGAAATCGTCTAATTTGGATCAAAGTTTAGGGCTTAATCATAAGCATGATTACGTAATGACCAGTTCAAACAAACGGTTAAATAAAAAGAAGGATAGATGCTTCGATTCTTTTCATCCAACTTCGTCTTGGGTAGGTTGTACGTTCCTATACAATTGATTTTTCAATTACTCTTTTGCTTTTTATTTAAAACTAGTTTCAAAACCCCCACGTCGCAATGGGCCGGGGGCGCAAAACTATGAAAAAAACTTACTTTAACGTTGTTGCAAGGCCACACGTGGAAGGGAAGAAAAACAAAAACTGGACGTTGTTGAAATCTGAAAACATCGAAACTCTATATAAAAGACGACACTGTCACAAACTCGTGCATTGCTGTGAGGCCATTGATAATATTTAGAACTTTATATAAAAAACGAAATCGTTAAAAAGATTAACGCCAAAACGTTTATATAGATTGGAATGGCAACTATAAAAAACAAAACAACTAAAATTGTTAACTTTTCAAATCATTAATGTTTATACAAAATGAACACATACGAAGTCGGATTTTGTAAAAAGCATTTCAAAAGTTGGAGGTAAATAGAACACGACATTGTAACAAAAGAAGGAAATCTCAAATTAGGTTTATCGGATTGTACGTTTGTGCAATGATGAATTGTTACATATGACTTATAATTTAGTTTTGAGTGAAAATTACGTCGAAACATAGTTAAAATAAGTAGTTGTTACATATGGTTTATAATTTAGTTTTGAGTGAAATTTACATCGAAACATAGTTAAAATTAGTATTTTGTAAGGCATATTTGAAAATTTATAAACCATCATTTTTAAAATTTATAGAAAAACAAAATTAAATGAAATTTTTTAAGTGTGTTAAAAAGACAAATAAATAAATAGAAGCGTAAATTGTAGATATATTTAAAACTTTAAAAGGTAAATGTAGTGTAAGCCACTATGCAACTTTATTCAAAACACATTATTAATCTCTGCATCATTTACTTGTATTTTATGTATAAAATTTTTCATGTTTAGCTTTTAATATATCTATATATAATACTAAAAGAGTAACTTGGGGTACGCTTGTCACAATTTTAGGCCCCCTAAGTTTATTTTTTCCGCCTCTCTTTCTTCTTAAATGATTACCTAAATTAAAGATTAAATAATTTTAATTCTTTTTAAGATTAAAAATATTTATTAATAAATTAAGAAAAGATATCTTTTTATTAATGTTATTTTATAGAAAATAAATTTTTATAAAATAAGAGTTTTTCTAAAACATCAAATACTTTTAAAAGTATAAAATATCTTAAAATTAATGTTTTTAAAAAGTAAACTTCTTTATAAACTAAAAATAATTAAAATTAGGAGTTATAATAAGAAACTTTTAAAAATGATTTTTTTAATACGGTTTGTTTGGAAAAAATGGTTAATTTTTTTTGTAAATAAAAATTAAAATTATTACTTATAATTATTACTCATATGTAATTTTAATCGTATTTTATTTTAAAATATCATTTTATACTTCATAAACTTTCATCGCAATTAATATATTATTTTTTAACTCATGTAATACACAGGTTTATTTCTTCTGTTCTTCAATACACGGGTTACTAAAGTTAGTATTATATAAATAACAATTAACAATTAATCAATTTATTTTTTCAAACTGTGTAATACATTTAGTTTTATTTATGTTTTTGTGTTATTTTAATAATTATTTCTTCACCTCCCGTGTAATACACGGGTAACTAAAGCTAGTAGTATAATATAATACTATAATATAACATGATATTATTTTCTATAACTAGATAATATTTAACTTAACTAAAACAATTAACATGTATATTGACGAAACGTAGTCACTATAACTTATTGCGACGAAACATTCGTATATAGCGACTAAATTCGTCGCAATAGGTATTATATTATTTTCTCTAAAATGATTTTTTGGACTTTTAAAAGAATAAATCTACAAAATCCAGAAATATGAAACTATAAGTTTTAAAACAAACTCCATTCAATTCTAATATAATTAAACATAGAAATCAAAATAATAGGAATTTGTATCATATTATCCAGATACATTTATCCGAATAAAAACAAACAAACTAATCATATTGACCATTATCTTGATCATCTTCTGCAGGAAGTAACTATGTCACTTAGAACCTTAGTGTGTGTTTGAAATTGCTTTTTAAAACTCCTTCTAACTTTTTGAAATGGTAAAAAGACAAAAATATCCTTTTAAAAGTCATCAGAAAGAGTTTTAAAAAACAATCCCAAATACCCTCTTAATTCTCATTTCCATGTTTATGCACATTTTAACACGTGAATCCATTTAAAATTCGAATATTAGAATTTTTTTTGTGTCAATAAACATTCTTTAATTACAAAGAACAAACAAATCAAAGTGCCAATCACTGTTAAGTATTTCTACACTCATGACCAATAACCTGTTAATTTCACAAAATGCATGCCTTAAAACAAAAGTAGACGTAAGTACGTAACACATTAACAAGAATAAAGATACCCACATGAGAAACATAAAAGCTCACCGTAAGCTAAAAATTAAAAGAAAACGATTAAAGATCAAATCTTCCTAAGTTCCTACTTTTATTATTAAAATAAAACGGCTTTTATGTGATGTTGGGAGAAAATATTACGAAGAAGGTGAGAAATCATGCCTTGACGTTTACGGAAAGAACGAGGCGGGAAAAGAAAGACAACGATCGAGTCGGAACAGTGGGCGACGCACCAGAAATCGTAGAGGGATACCAAAACCCTTGTTGAATAGAATTGGAAAATCAGTGGCGGAGCTTGAGTCAAATGATAGGAGGGCGGGGGCAAAAGTAAACTATTTTAGGGAGAGGACTCTATATTTAATAAAAAATTTCTACTATCGGACCGAAAATTTACACTATCGAGCCGAAAATTTATATTACTGAAAAAAAAGAGGGGAGGGGCCTCCCGCCCCAAAGAAGCTTCGCCATTGCGGAAAATAAAGCTGGACAGTATGCGATATTTTGACCTGCCACCTATTGTGGCGACATGTTTAAGATGGCGACCAGTAGTCGCAAGGGGTTACCCTAAACTGTGTCGTAAGGGTACAAAAAGAGTGAATGTTGTTAAAAGTTTATGTTTTTATCTCCAATTTGATGTGTTTGATTATTTCTTATAATTGTTTATTTCTTGTATATTTGTTGAGGCTGGGCTTAAAGAGTTGCTGCTGGGCTAGAGTTGCTGGGCTAGAGTTGCTGCTGGGCTAGAGTTGCTGGGCTGATGATGCTGGACTGTGTTCGAGTTGGTGTCACTGTGTTGATGGGCTAAAGCTAAAGTCCCGAGTTGAAGGGCTCGGATAGGGTTTGTCTTCGATATATAAGTAAAGATAGAGTGTCTTTAGTTGTAACCCGTTCATTTGTCTTCTCTCTCAGTTTTATCTAGGGTTTCTCATTAGATCCCTGGTTGTGTTCTTGAAGGCTGTGTTCTTGACGCCTCCTTGTTAAGGTCTTGTATCTTTGTTTGTGTTGTTAGTCTTCTTTGTTTGAGTTGTGCATTTAGTCAGCTCTTGTTGTAAAGTGATTGTTTGTTTTAGTGCCTTGTCAAAAGGCTGTTCTTCTTGAGTTGCATATTTTTTGACATGGTATCAGAGCCGTAAGGTTCTGATCCATTGGAGTTCTAATTCGATTGTTCATCTTCGCTATTGGAGATTACGGTTTTCGATCTCAAAAAACCCTAATTTCTCTGTTTCCGGTCTTGGACACGCTTCTGGCTGTTCTTGGCTCGTGTGAGTCAACATCTGAAACCCACGAGTATCGTAATCGTGATAGAAGGATTAGGGTTCAAAGGTAACCCTAAATCGATTGTGGTGATCGTGTGGATACGAAGACCCTGTAACCCATGAAGGTTACAGGCTATTATTTGGAAACAAAGGATTTTCTGTGAAGTCCAGTAACCCTCGAAGGTTACAGACTTCACCCGCTTTTGGAGAACCCTAACTTGGGTCCCCCTCTTGTTGAGATCGTTCCATATCTTACTTCTTTAACTGTTTCTTAGTCGGTTTGGCTGGGTTAGGGGTACCAGCATCTGATAATAGTTTCTCTGTGATTATTTGTGCATCACTTGTGTGATTGATTGTGTTCTTGCATAAAATACATCACAGACTAATCCTTGATCTGCCACTGAAGTGGTGTGAAAACCTGGCGCTGGTCTGTGCTGTAATCTGTGCGTGTGCTTGTGTGATTTCATCTTTCTAATTGATAATTCTCTGTTCTAATTGAAATGGATACTAATGAATCTGTTCCACCTAGTTCTGGGTCGAACCCACCTCCCTTGGGTCCTAATCCTGTAGTTGTTGCTGAGACCTTGGTTAGTAAATTGGATGCCAGTGACCCATTATACCTACACTAGAGTGATTCTAGTAACTTGACAATCGTTAATATCAAACTAAAAGGTACTGAGAATTATTCGGTGTGGGCCAATGCAATGAGATTAGCCCTGCAAGCTAAGAATAAGATTGGGTTTATAGATGGATCATGTAAAAGATCCACTGAGAATGAAATTCTCGCATTGCAATGGGATAGGTGTAACTCGGTGGTGCTCACTTGGCTCCTTAATTCTATTATTGAGGAGTTGTATGTAGGTCAGGTATATTCAAAACTTGCATATGATGTGTGGGTGGATTTAAAAGAAACTTATGATAAGGTGGATGGGTCGGTTGTATTTGGTTTACATCAGAAAATTAATTCGTTAAAACAACATGGTTCAACTGTGTCTGAATATTACCATAAGCTAAACACAATGTGGAAACAGTTTGATGCAATAGTGCAACTTCCATCCTGTTCTTGTAATGCCTCCAAAGAATTTAGTGATTTTAATCAGTTAATAAAACTCATGCAATTTCTCATGGGCCTTGATGATTCATACCAACCCGTGAGAACAAATTTATTGACCCGAGATCCCTTACCTACAATTAAAACTGCCTTCTCTATTATATCTAGAGAAGAATCCCATAGGGGATCAAATGGTACTGTAAAAAAGGAGAGTGTGAGTTTTGTGTCTAAAACAACTCAAGTCACTGATAATAAAAAAAGATTTGGCAAGGGTCCAAACTTAAACTTGAAGTGCACTCATTGCAACAAGCCTGGTCATACTATAGAAAGATGTTTTGAATTGATTGGGTACCCTCAAGGGTTTAGAGCCAGAACAGGCTCAGGGGGTACTCAAAATGCAAAAAATGGTGTATCAAACAATGTTGTGTCTTCCTCGAATACAACTGGGTCCTCACTGTCTCTCTCTGATGAGCAGATATCCCGACTGCTCTCCCTTTTGACTGATAAACCTACTGATGCCTCCCCAGCATGCAACTTCGGAGGTATTGCTTATAGTGAATGGTCAAGTAACCAGTTTTATAAACCCATGTTCAGATTTGCTTCCCAGGTCACACCATCATTCTCTGCATGGGTGGTGGACTCTGGTGCAAATCAGCACATGGTTATGTCAGATAAAGGTCTCTTTAATCAGATTGATGTCTCAAATTACAATATTAAAGTAAAACATCCAAACGAAACAGATGCAATAGTAACAAAAATATGGAGTTTTTAAACTTAGTAATAATGTTGTTCTTACAGATGTCTTTGTTGTTCCAAACTATTATGTGAACTTGATGTCTGTTTATAAACTAGCTAAGGATAATAAACTTGAAGTTGTGTTTAATGAAGAAAATTGTATGATCCAGGATTCTCATTCAAAGAAAGTCCTAGTGACTGGTAACCAGGTAGATGGGTTGTATATGTGGGACAACTCTGCTAGTGTGTCTAAGGTGTGTTATAGTAGCTATACTTCTGCTAAATTGTGGCACTCTAGGTGGGGCCACCCCTGCAGCAAAGTTCTTGAGGTTCTTAAAAACAGACTAAAATTCAACAATCTAGGTGACCATGAGCCATGTGAAACCTGTCACAGAGCAAAGCAACACAGGGAGCCGTTTCCCTTAAGTGACCATAAATCCAGTAGTCTTGGTGACTTAGTTCACTTAGATGTTTGGGGACCTTACAAGGTGTCTAGTAGAGAAGGTCATCGGTTTTTTCTCACTATTGTTGATGATTACACAAGGTCTGTGTGGGTCTATTTGTTAAAAAGTAAAGAAGAAGTATTCAATAATTTTGTTTCCTTCTTTAATCTTTTAAAAAATCAGTTCTCCAAAACTATAAAATGTATCCGGAGTGACAACGGATCTGAGTTTATAAACAACCAAATGGATTTGTTTGTCACAAAGAATGGTATCATTCACCAAACTTCATGTACCTATACACCGCAACAAAATGGGATAGTTGAACGAAAACATAGGCACCTCTTGAATATTGCAAGAACTTTGTTGTTTCAAGGAGGGGTACCTCTTAGGTTCTGGTCTGATTGTGTTCTGACTGCTGCTTACTTGATCAACAGGACTCCCTCCTTAGTCTTAAATGGCAAATCCCCATATGAGCTTATGTTTGGTTTTCAACCCTCTCTAAATCACCTTAGAATTTTTGGCTGTCTTTGTTTTGCAACTGTGTTGGGCAATGTTAATAAGTTTGGTAACCATGCTAAAAAATGTATTTTTATTGGCTATTCTCCCTTTAAAAAGGGATATAAACTGTGGAGTTTAGATAATAAGCAGGTTATTTTTTCAAGAGATGTAAAATTTTATGAAACTGTGTTTCCTTTTAAGAAAGAAAACTGTGAGGCTAGTGAAACTACAATTAATGAAAAGGGGGTTACCAATCTTAATTTCTTTGATTTCTTTGAAACAAGTCAGCATTTAAGATTCTTTAGTGAGATGCCCGATGATGAACAGAGGATGTATAAGGAACAAAATCCCTCAAGTTTGCAGCTTACTAGCAACACTCATCCTCAAGGTGTGGAGGCTAAGGTGGTGCTACCACAAATGGATTCATCTGGTTTGTCTGATGGTCCTGCACTACCACAGTAGCCCCAGGGAGTGAGTGATGGCTTTAGAGAGGCAGACTTTAGTGATTCTAATGACGTTTCCAACCTGTCTGAGGGCACAGATAAACCTTCTACGTTTGTTAGAAGGTCCTCTCGTGTTACATCTTTACCAAAGAAACTTGATGCTTTTATAATAGAAGGAAAAGTGAAATATGGGATGGAAAAGGTTGTTAATTATTCAAACCTGTCTTTTGAAAATAAAATTTTTGTCTCTGCTTTAAATAAGTCTGTTGAACCTAGAAGTTTTAAAGAGGCTCAATATGATAGTAATTGGATTAAAGCCATGAATGAGGAGATGGAGGCTTTGAATAGAAATCACACTTGGAGTCTAGTTGATCTTCCAAAAGGAAGAAAACCTATTGGATGTAAGTGGGTGTTTAAGATAAAGTACAAGTCTACGGGGGAAATTGATAGGTATAAGGCTAGGTTAGTAGCTAAAGGGTACAGTCAAAAGGAAGGTATCGACTTTGACGAGACCTTTTCTCCGGTTGTAAAAATGGTAACAATTAGGGTAGTTATTTCTTTGGCAGTCCAAAATGATTGGCCTCATTTTTAATTAGATATTAACAATGCCTTTCTTTATGGTGAATTGAATGAAGAAGTTTTCATGACCTTGCCTGAGGGGTTCTTCTCCTCAAATGAGACCAAAGTTTGCAAATTAAATAAATCCTTATATGGTCTTAAGCAGGCTCCACGGATGTGGAATGAAAAATTAGTTAGTGTCCTGCTTAACCTTGGTTTTACTCAAAGTAAATGTGACTATTCTCTATTTGTTATGTCTAGGAACAATGTGTTTATTGCCTTACTTGTCTATGTGGATGACATAATTGTGACTGGGAATAATTTGCAAGAAATTGAAAAAGTCAAACAGTTACTTAGAAAACAGTTTCTGATTAAAGATTTGGGTGTCTTAAAGTACTTTTTGGGAATAGAAGTACTACGAACTGAGAAAGGCTTGTGTCTTTCTCAACGCAAATATTGCATGGATTTGTTAGCCGAGTTTGGGTTAAGTGGCTGTAAGCCGGTTTCCACACCAATAGAACAACATTATGTGCTTATGAATAATTGTAAAAATGATATTCTTGAGCTGACAAATGTTACTAATTTTCAAAAACTCATTGGGAAACTAATATATTTGTCACATACTCGTCCTGACATTTCATATGCTGTCCAATTCTTGAGTCAATTTATGCACAAGCCCTTGGAAGTCCATTTAAAAATTGCCCTTAGGCTGCTTAGGTACTTAAAGGGAGCTCCTGGGAAAGGGGTCTGGTTTGAAAAATCAAATAACTTTGTACTTTCAGCCTTTGCTGATTCTGATTGGGGAAAGTGTCTGCAATCTAGGAGGTCTGTTACGGGTTTCTGTGTTTGTCTAGGAAACTGTTTAGTTTCTTGGAAAAGTATGAAACAGGGAACAGTCTCTAGATCATCAGCAGAGGCTGAATATCGCTCTATGTGTGCTGCAGCCTGTGAGGTGATTTGGTTGATTAGTTTACTCCAAGAGTTGGCTGTGCATGTGTCTCTTCCTGTTAGTTTGCATTGTGATAATGATGTTGCTTTGTCAATTGCAGCGAATCCTGTGTTTCATGATCGAACTAAACATTTTGAAATCGATTTGTTTTTTTAAGAGAAAAAATTAGTTGTGGTGTTATTAAAACTGTGCCAACTTCTTCTTTAAATCAAGTGGCTGATTTGTTTACAAAAGGGCTACTGGTTCAGCAGCATGAGGTTTTAACTAGTTTGTTGAAATTGAAAGACTTGTTTGGCGCATCAAATTGAGGGGGGTGTTAAAAGTTTATGTTTTTATCTCCAATTTGGTGTGTTTGATTATTTCTTATAATTGTTTATTTCTTGTATATTTGTTGAGGCTGGGCTTAAAGAGTTGCTACTGGGCTAGAGTTGCTGGGCTAGAGTTGTTGCTGGGCTAGAGTTGCTGGGCTGATGATGCTGGACTGTGTTCGAGTTGGTGTCACTGTGTTGATGGGCTAAAGCTAAAGTCCCGAGTTGAAGGGCTCGGATAGGGTTTGTCTTCGATATATAAGTAAAGATAGAGTGTCTTTAGTTGTAACCCGTTCATTTGTCTTCTCTCTCAGTTTTATCTAGGGTTTCTCATTAGATCCCTGGTTGTGTTCTTGAAGGCTGTGTTTTCTTGAAGGCTGTGTTCTTGACGCCTTCTTGTTAAGGTCTTGTATCTTTGTTTGTGTTGTTAGTCTTCTTTTTGAGTTGTTTGTTTGTGTTGTTAGTCTTCTTTTTGAGTTGTGCATTCAGTCAGCTCTTCTTGTAAAGTGATTGTTTGTTTTAGTGCCTTGTCAAAAGACTGTTCTTCTTGAGCTGCATATTTTTTGACAAAGAGCTGCATATTTTTTGACAAATGTATCGTGACTAAATGCCGTAACTATAAGCTAGTCATGCTAGGAAAAAACATTCATCATTTCTCTCTCTTATAAAGCCGGCTTTGACGTCACTATAAGTCTAGTCTCGGTAGACACATTCACGTTGCTGATCGTTCAGTGACAAACAAACGTTAGAAATCAACGAGAATTCACGTAAACAAGTACAAAACAGCCCCAAAGTTACATAGCTAGAGATGTTCACATATGTTTGTTTAATAAGAAACATACGTTATAACCTACACACGAGAATCCACACACAAAAGTAAAAACATTCCCAACATCATCAACAACACTCTCACAATCACCTTATTTTCTTACATACATACACACAACGCATCAAACCCTAGTCCCACCCGTTGTAGTTCCTTTAACTCGGTGTCGGGTGGATGCGTGCCCATTCCGTAGTCCGTATCGCGGTACCCCGGCCCGTAGCGGCTGCTGTACAGTCCCGCGTGCACCAAGAGAACATACAACAGCTCGGTCACAGCCAAGATGATGATAAACGCCTCCACGATCCTTAATCTCCATCCTCTATGCCCTCCGAGATTTATCTCCTTGCATGCCAACCTAACAACATTTTCTAATGTTAGTTTCACATCTCTAAAATTCTAGCTCGTGTTCGTCTGGTCTACATAGACTAGATAGGGTCGGACCAGACCAACATGAACTACAATTGACATGAATAGCAGGAACCCAAAAGATAATACATGTCACGACACGAGTTTCAAAAATATTTTATTTTACTTTTAAATACCAACTCTAAAATAACCAAAATTTACAAACATAAACAATTACGCTCAGACCACAACTAGATTTGAAAGTAAATCTAAAAGATATAAAAGAAAAAGTATTATTGTGTTAAAAAAACAAATATATAAATATAAGTTATAAAGTGTAATATTAGAAAACGTGAGACCAAAAAGAGTAAGAATTAAAACTCTATTTGAAAGTACCCTAAAAGTTTAAACAAATATATAAATATAAGGTATAAAGTGTAATATTAGAAAACGTGAGACCAAAAAGAGTAAGAATTAAAACTCTATTTGAAAGTACCCTAAAAGTTTAAACAAATATATAAATATAAGGTATAAAGTGTAATATTAGAAAACGTGAGACCAAAAAGAGTAAGAATTAAAACTCTATTTGAAAGTACCCTAAAAGTTTAAACAAATTAATAATTTATCATTGCATATTAAGCTATGTTGAATTTGATTTTTAAAGTATAGTTAATAATTAGATAAAACATAGACTATTTATTATTTATTTTTATTTATTTAAACATTAACTAATACATCAGTCATTTCAACCAAAACACCACCCGTTAATTACACAAGTTGACTAAATAACAAATCAACTAAAGGGAAAACATCTTTTTGTTACACCTAAACACGTTGATGACAAGTTTTAGCACGGACGCGTTTAGCTTTCATGCGAACGAGCTAAACTCGTCAGACTAAAGCCATACGCGTTTAGCTAGCAGGCCTAAAACCGCGCTAAACTCGTTTAAACAAAAACCAAACCCATAAAAACTTTTAATAGACACCGTTTGTAACCAAAAAAACTGTTATTTCTACAACATATTTAACAATATTACCCAAAAGCAAGAACCGTAACAGCCCACGCCACCAACGAAGACGAGCCCGCAGCGGCAAGACTATCATTCCGCCACGCCCGAAGGTGATTCCCACCGGCGAACTTCGACACGATCCCGAGCACCGAAGCCAAGATTGCAAACTCAAGAAAAAACTCCGTCGCACCATTTCCCCCAAAACCTACAAACAAACACCCTTTAATTAATCACACAAACGAAACCAAATTTAAAAAAAAAAATACATTGTTTGACGATGATCATATCATCGTGATCAAAGCTAACTTGGGTGGTTAGTCTGTCGATTAATAAGCCTGTTGAGACACCAACTAGCAAACCCCAAAGTGATGAAATACATCACCAAGTTGATAAACAGCAATGGTGCTGCAACGTTTCTCCCCACCGTTTGAGCCATGATCGGAGAACAAACAAGATGTTCACTTCAGTTCAGTTTTTGCTGATATGATTATTATGATTATTATATTATTTTATTATTATTATTGAGTGATGAGGATATATAGACGGTGGTGGTGGTGGGTGGCAGCTGGGGGATACGTGTCGAACGGAGCAGAAGGTGTGCTTTTTGGTACATGTGTGAGGACACGTGTCGGGTGGTGAGGCTATGGGGTTGTTCATGTGGGTGTGACGGTGGTTGACGACGGTGACGTCACGGTGGTGCCGCCGTTGTTATCATCGGTGAAACAGTGGGTTAATGTGAGAGTTATCCTGTTGGTGGGTCCCTTAGTTATTTGGATAATGAATGTTTAATGTTTGAATATGTTTGTTTATTGGTTGTTGTTTGGTCCGTTGGTGGTTAAGATCTACTTGGAAATTGTGACATTTAATTAAGGGATATATAGATGATGTTAAGGCTGAACGGTTACAAAAATACTTTCTTTGGGAATGAGTCCAACTTTTAAGCTAATGTAATTGTAATGTATTAAAATAATATTATGTTATATGAGTTGAAACAGTGAATATGAAATTTTAGATACGAGATTGTGAGATAGTAAAATATATTTGAGAAGATAGAATAATAATATACATTGAAACGAAGATATTGTTTGATAGTGTGTAATCATTAATTATAATTGTTTTTATCTTTGAATCTTAATATTTTAAAATAATACTATGTTACATGCGTTGAAATAGTGAACATAAAATTGTAGATACGAGATTGCGAGATAGTAAAATATACTTGAATTTGAGAAGATTGAATGATAATATACATTGAAACGAAGATATTGTTTTATAGTAAGTAGCATTAATTATAATTGTGTTTATCTTTAAATCTTGATATTTTAAAAAGGTTTACTTAAAAAAGATATGATGTTTATTATTTTAGTTTTAATAATTATTAACTAGAAATTAATTTTAACTTTAAAAAAATTAACTCTATTAAAATATTTTAATGTAACATTTTTTTAGAAAAATGTAATTTGAAAACATTATTAATGGACATTTATTAAGGAAACTATACTTGTAAACTAATTTCTAACTTTTATTATAGTAAGCACATGTGTCTAAATCCTAAGCGGAGCCTAGGCGGACACCTAAAAAATATCACGCAGCTTATAAATATTTTAATTTATTAGTACAGATTATTATTATCTGACGCTACGTGATGAGGACATCAAAGTTTTTGTGCTTATGGTTGTAAAATATGATCGTATATTTTAAAACGTTAATACAATAAAAGGTGTTGAAATTTATAATGGAGAATAATATAATAAATTTGTACTAAAACAAAATGTTACAAAAATGAAAATTAACTCTAAATGTAATCTATTACTATTTGGTTGTTTTGTCTACACCTACAATTTTGCATGTTAAAATGCTATACATTATTTAGAGATACTTGTACGTAAATTTACAAAAAAATTATCGTAAATTTGTCATTTATGTTGGTTGAAAGAAATCAAGAATGGCCACACTTTAACGAAAAGAAATATTTACTTGCTTTTGGGCCAATATATGTAATTATGTATTCTAAAAAGTCTTCACATGTTGGGCCTTTTGTCTTCTTCCATAGGTAACTTACAACTTACAAGGTACGTATTTTGGGTTTTGTTTTTGTAACTTATAAGAAAGTGTTCCATATTTCCATCTACCTAAATTGAGGTGTTTCAAAGATGTTATCTTTCCAGCGATTGCTTGGAATGCAAGAAATCAAAAGATCTACTCTCTTAAAATTCCGACTTCATATAATTGTTATCGTAACATGCTAAGATGGTCTTTTCGTTAGGCTGTTTGTTGTTACATAAAAGTAGTACATAAATTTCGACCCTAATATACATGATCTAATACAACATTTATGTAGTTCATTTGTATTTGTTTTAAACCAGTGGAGTGTGTGTATATGAAGTCCTAAAAGTATAAAGGGAGATAATTAATGTCGGGGTTTCTGTAGCTCACCTGCATTTGTTTTACAATTTATGTTTTTTAACGTAAACTTATTATTTTAGATAAAAGATATGAAAACAAACAAACAAATAAATAAATAAAATTTTTAAAATTTCAAGTTGTCATTCACTAGTTTTGACACTTAAACTCTACACATCTTACGGGAGTTACTCGATGATTAATTATAGTACCCTATAAATAAATAATTACATAATCCTATGATAAATCTATGATAATACAAAACCAATTATCCATACTAATAAACAAGACGAAGAGGGTCTCAATACATGACCAGACGTAAGGGTGTGTGTTAGGAGGGATTTAATTATCTAAGTTAAAGGTATGTAAACATTTATTTTAAGGTGTGTAATTACAATATCTACATATAAAAGTTTAACTTCTTAAAAAAAATTTAAACTGTTTTTTTACTTCTTTTCTAACTACAATATTTTGTTTGACCTGATAATTAAACCTATCTTAAATGATTTTTTTTTATAAATTTAACCTATTTAATATAATTTACTGAAAAGTTAAAAGATTAGGATGCCCAATACCTCAAAAAGAAAAGCACAAAGGTCCCCATCAATAATCCAATATATCTGCTTTAGTTACCTTAATTCAATTTTATTTCATTGATTTAAACTTGCATCAAGGAAATAATAATAGTGGTACAATTAGTTATGTGGCTAGTTTTGCCACTTATGATGATCAAAAGTAAGGCATAGACATGCCTAAATTCTGCACACAACCTTCGGTTGTGACATCATGAACATCCTCCAAGTTCCACAGGCCATCCCACAAGACAAAATCCTCATTAATGTTGGATTCTGCCACATGTTGAGAATTATTAAACATCATGGGACACAACACACTTTGTATATCCTCATGAATCATGCTCTCATGCCTCCAAACAATCTTGTTGTCGCTTTCCTCGAGCATTAACAATAACTTTTTCATGTCTTCCTCATTCTTTTCTAGTTGAAGTCGCTTTTGTTGTTCTTGCTGAAACATCTTTCGCTTCAATAGACGTGCTTTTAGCTTTATTGCATCCTCGGAAGTGGTTTTCCCTTTGTTCTTGAAATGGGTTCTCCAGTAGTTCTTGATCTCATTATCTGTTCGTCCAGGTAAGCTTCTTGCGATTGTCGACCACCTATAAACATATATAGTATATATATTTATCAAATTATAAACGTGCTTGTACATATATCTCTCGATCTTTGTTAGGATTTCATGAAACAAAGACTCGAAAGGGTGAACCTGTTTCCCCATCTAGCATGTAGGTCGAGAATAATTCGTTCCTCATGGGGGGTGATCCTACCCCTCTTTAGATCTGGCCTAAGGTAGTTCACCCATCTCAGCCTACAACTTTTTGCATTCCTTCTTAGCCCTAATTAAACACATAGAAATTAAGTAATTAACTTGCATAGTAAAAATCAAAACAAAGACCACTACAATATATATAACCTGAAAATCCAGCTTGACTATATTATGAAAAGTTTGATTAAAAAGGTAATATAACCAAGTTACACAACCGGATCATTTAACTAGTATAACCTAGTTTTTAATAGTCGGGTCCTACTACTTTCTTGAGAGCATAAAAATGTTATTAAAACCTTGTTTTTTCTTTAGAAAACCAGATTATATTGGTTATAACAACATATTTATGTTTTTATAGTAGTGAACAATGATTGCTTATGCGAATCAATCAACATGGGCTTTCGTCGCATATTAAGTACATAAATCATAAAGATAAAGATCAAGTGCATACCAGCAAGTCTCGACACGGAATTCCATCGCCCTTCGCCATGCAACTTGACATGTTCTATGAGCAATCGATCTTCCTCGGCGGTCCATGGACCTTTTCTCCAAAACCCTAGTTGATCTTCCATTTTTATGGACCTTTAATTCTCCAAAACCCTAATGAGTTTAGTGTTTTTCTACCCTTATGTCTCTAAATATCTTACACTAGGTCACATTTATACCGGAAAGAACTTACTACAATTCAGATCATCAAACTCATAAGGGTCTCTTTCAAGACCATCCTACCTTCCACATTCTCTTTACAAGCTTGACCTTACAAAATTACCCTCCACAAAACTCAATATTTACCATACTACCCTTCAACTCCAAGCTCATATCTATACTCGTGTGATCCAGCGCAAACTCAGTGCATGAGATTCTCACACGAGTGTGTCCGTGGGCTTGATGTATGCATCGTTTACCTGTATTCTGCAAGAGGATGGTGTGACATATGGCTCTTTAAACAAGTATACAAACAAGGGCATTTTAGGGAATGAACAATGCTGACATGCTCAAACAATCTAGAAGTAATCTAACAAAGATAAAGTTTAATACTATAAAAATGAGACCAAAAAGTGTTTTGTGACAAAAGTGGTAATTTAAAAAGATGAAGAGTTATCAAAATTGATTGAGGCCAATGAAGTTTAGACGCATGTTGTGTTGCTTTTTTTAAGGTGATAAATCTTGGGTAATCAGTGTCATATCTTAATTAATTTGACTAAAATATTACTTTGTTGATTAATTAATTAATATTATTGAACACGAACTGCACAGCTCATCAAGTGAACTTAACACGTCCTGGAACTTTAGTTTGATATCGGGTCCACGGTATATAGGAACTTTATTTGCACACGTTCTATGTGCGGAGGATTCTTGTGTAAAGACAATAATAACCCGTTAAAAGTACATGAGAATGAACAATTTTTTTATTGTTTACTAATCTTTATATATTTTTCGCTTCAAATAATCAAATAAACTTGTCTTTTATATATCATTGAGGATAAACATTATATATTGTTATTATCATTATTATTATCATTATTATTAATCTATATATATATTTTGTTTCTAAAAAACAACAAAAGGTATGTAGTCATGGTGTCAGGCGTCTTTGATTTTAGATAAAATCCCCGCGCGGGTTTGATTCACTTTTGAATCTTTTAACATTTTCCCCGTGTTTGAAATTGTTATTCACAAATGAGATGGTTCATTAAAAATCCCTAAAATGTATAGTCGAGATGATATGCTTTTGGTAGCTGATATTAGCTTAATGTTTATTCCTTCTTTCCACAACTACAAATTTGGTCATTTCTTAGCCTTAGAGTGACCAATTATACTATATGGTATATGGCTACTAACCTACTACAACTTTAATTGATATATGTTATACACACTATTTCTCTTTTGGGTTTAATTTTTCTTAAATTGAATGGTACAAAAAATGTTTAAATGGAGTATATATGTGTAAAAGATTTACAAATGAGCATGATGTATATTGTTGATTGGCGGGGGTTAACATTCCGGTCCAAAAGAATTGGTTCGTTATTTCACCGGAGCTAGCAATATACTTTACACATTCGATACATGTACAGATAAGTTTTGCTAACAAATCCAACATAGCAGATTGTTTTTTTGGTTATATGTAACCTTTTCGTAAAATGTTACTGCACGTTACTTTTTGCTTATTATAGCTTATAATTTATTACATTTGAAATTACAGGTTACACATTACTTTTTGCTTATTATAGCTTATAATTTATTACATTTGAAATTACAGGTTGTATTTCGTTATTAATCGATCAATTTGTAGCTTTAACTTTTTTTCTTGTCATATTCTAATAGGTCAGATGAGATGCAGATTGCATGGACCAAACTACAAGTTGTCTTTGTATATATAACCTCAATTTGTGAACCGATGTGTTGCTTTACAAAGGTCACACCTTTATGGATTTTTAGATTCTAATTTATGTTACACTTTAGTAACTGTGATAAATTACGTGGTGTGGTTAAAAATGTTAATTGATGTAATTATATTAGCTCCGTAGTGATAAGAAAAACTGTAATGAGTAACTTACAAGACAACAATCGAGCCCCTAGTAAATTAGGTAATAATTACGCATTTTTTAAAATATGATTTTTGATAAAAAATAACTTAATATTAGAAAAAGAGTTGATCAAGTTTGTTTTTAACATACCATTAATTTTAGAAAAACCATAACAATTGTTATAAATTTCTCAGATAAAATAAAAAGGAACCTGCAAATTACTAAAAAGTTAATGTGACATGATTTCTAATAAGCATTTCTAATTCATTAGTCATGAGTTTACTATGAAAATCGGTTTTATGAATAAAATTTAGTTCTTATATTTTTTTAATATTTTATGACATTCACAATTACAAATCATAAGTTTATAACTTTCTATTTAAACATAGATGCCTATCAAATGTTATCCAAAATTACCATAATATTAACATAATATAAACCACACCATTAGTTTTGTCATAAATTATATAAAATTTCATCAATTTAGTATGATATTAAGAGTTTAGCTCATAATGAGCTTGAACATTAACAAAGATATAAGATAGTAATGAAATAATAGGTAAGTTAGAACAATCAAGCAGGTGATGCAATATGGATGATCTTAAACGATCCCGAGCGTCTCCTAAGTGTTGAATGGATATCCCAAGTCTTCTAAAAACTTTATATGTTGGATTTTCGAGACCAAACCATCAGCACTTCACCTCCCAAAATTTCTTTCAAAGGTTGCAAATGAGACGCTATTTATAAGTTTTCTGAAATGTCACGCATGTCCTCGTGCCTCCTAGGCACAAATCCGTGTTAGTGCAACGTACGTAAAAGTTGGTTAGCTTGTGTGAGCATCAGATTATCGGGGCATGACCCCTGCTTGATGGGGTACACCCTCGTGTTAGGGTGGGGCACGACCCCATGTCTCTCAAAGCACGGTCCCATGCCTACCCAACGGGAAACAATACTTTTGTCCTATCTGACTGACGAACAAAAGGGTGTGCTATATTTAACACAGGCACTACAAGAAAAATGGTTTTTCGTGTCGATGTTTTTTGCGGCGATACGTATTTCGTCGCAAATAACATTTTGCGACCACTCTTTTACGGCGAATTTTTTACGACCAAAATTTCGTCGCAAAAGATATATTGCGACGACAAAGGAGCTTTTTGCGACGATAATTATCGCCGCAAAAAAGCTTTTTCCTTGTAGTGAGGGGCATGTTTGACGCTAGGCACGGGGGCGTGCCTTATGGGGTACAACTCATGTTTGGCCTTTGAAGCTTGGTTTTCTTCAATTTTATTCTTGTTTAAGCTCCTTTGGTCCACTTGGTCTTTTCAAGCACAATTTAAATGATTTAGGCATCAAATCATTACTTTTTTAGCAAGAGTTTTGAAAATATTTTATATTGAAATCGATATGTTTTATATGTATAATTTGAAGCACATTAACTATATAAGATGTATTTTTACGTTAACAAAAATCTCTACTACCTTTTAGGAGCCAGTATTGTTAATGTTATAGTAAACACATCTTCTTATATTTTTTGAGAATATTAAGCCTTTACCTTTATTTACATAATGAGAGCTTTTATTAAATAAACCAAAAACTATAGGAAATAAACTTTTTATTTTGTCATATGCATTTTTGTAAATAAACATTTTTATTTCATCATATGCATGTTTGTTGTTGCATCGCGCGTGACACACTTACTGGTTCTATCCATTTCTAAACTTGTGACCTTCAAAAGGTAATGTGTAGCAAACATTAAAAGCTAAAGTGAATTAAACGTTACAAACCCTATATCAATTCCCCTCTTTCTCTGTGGCCCCTAACATTCCACTGCGGTTCCTTCCTAAACACTACAAGGAACAAGCGCATTAGCGGCGACAACTGTCGCCGCAATTGACCCCGTCTGTCGCCGCTATTAGTATTAGCGGCGACATGTCGCCGCTAATGAGTCGCCGCTAATGATTCGTCGCTATTGTGGAAAATATCGCCGCTAATGGGTCGCCGCTATTAATGTCGCCGCTAATACCCTTATTTGCGGCGACAATATCGCCGCTATAAAGTTGGAAAAAAAATTCCGGGAAGACTATTAGCGGCGACTATGTCGCCGCTAAAAGTCAATTTTTAATTTTAAATTTTTTTTATTTTTTTAATTTCCATTTTTATAAACCAAGAAAACCTGTAAATAAAACCAAATTTCCAGATTTCCAAACAACACAAATAACATAAGTATTAAGAAGTACAATACGAGTTTTAACAACACAAATAACAAAACATACAAATTGTTTAACATCAACTTCTAATGTCGTCAACATAAACTTAAACAACACAAATTGTTTATTCTTCGTCCTCGTCCGAATCATCATCTTCATCAGCTTGTTGTGTACCTTTTTGGGAGGCAATAAGTTGCGTCATTTGTGTCATAAAGTTTGCATTTTGAAACAAACTTGCAATTTGTGCCTACAAAACAAAACATACATTATAAGTTGTGGTATTTGCTTCTTAATATAACTTTAAGTATATAATGATACACCAACACCTTGAAGTGTGTTTGTATCACCCATTTCAACCATAATGTACATAATTCAACTTAAATTTACCCATTTTGACCCGTTTTAACTATATCAAGTGTGTTTGTATCATTTTGACCCATTTCAACCATAATGTACATAATTCAACTTAAATTTACCCATTTTGACCCGTTTTAACTATATCAAGTGTGTTTGTATCATTTTGACCCATTTCAACCATAATGTACATAATTCAACTTAAATTTACCCATTTTGACCCGTTTTAACTATATCAAGTGTGTTTGTATCATTTTGACCCATTTCAACCATAATGTACATAATTCAACTTAAATTTACCCATTTTGACCCGTTTTAACTATATCAAGTGTGTTTGTATCATTTTGACCCATTTCAACCATAATGTACATAATTCAACTTAAATTTACCCATTTTGACCCGTTTTAACTATATCAAGTGTGTTTGTATCATTTTGACCCATTTGAACCATAATGTACATAATTCAACTTAAATTTACCCATTTTGACCCGTTTTAACTATATCAAGTGTGTTTGTATCATTCTGACCCATTTCCACCATAATGTACATAATTCAACTTAAATTTACCCATTTTGACCCGTTTTAACTATATCAAGTGTATTTGTATCATTTTGACCCATTTCAACCATAATGTACATAATTCAACTTAAATTTACCCATTTTGACCCGTTTTAACTATATCAAGTGTGTTTGTATCATTTTGACCCATTTCAACCATAATGTACATAATTCAACTTAAATTTACCCATTTTGACCCGTTTTAACTATATCAAGTGTGTTTGTATCATTTTGACCCATTTCAACCATAATGTACATAATTCAACTTAAATTTACCCATTTTGACCCGTTTTAACTATATCAAGTGTGTTTGTATCATTTTGACCCATTTCAACCATAATGTACATAATTCAACTTAAATTTACCCATTTTGACCCGTTTTAACTATATCAAGTGTGTTTGTATCATTTTGACCCATTTTCAACCATAATGTACATAATTCAACTTAAATTTACCCATTTTGACCCGTTTTAACTATATCAAGTGTGTTTGTATCATTTTGACCCATTTCAACCATAATGTACATAATTCAACTTAAATTTACCCATTTTGACCCGTTTTAACTATATCAAGTGTGTTTGTATCATTTTGACCCATTTCAACCATAATGTACATAATTCAACTTAAATTTACTCATTTTGACCCGTATTAACTATATCAAGTGTGTTTGTATCATTTTGACCCATTTCAACCATAATGTACATAATTCAACTTAAATTTACCTATTTTGACCCGTTTTAACTATATCAAGTGTGTTTGTATCATTTTGACCCATTTCAACCATAATGTACATAATTCAACTTAAATTTACCCATTTTGACCCGTTTTAACTATATCAAGTGTGTTTGTATCATTTTGACCCATTTCCACCATAATGTACATAATTCAACTTAAATTTACCCATTTTGACCCGTTTTAACTATATCAAGTGTCTTTGTATCATTTTGACCCATTTCAACCATAATGTACATAATTCAACTTAAATTTACCCATTTTGACCCGTTTTAACTATATCAAGTGTGTTTGTATCATTTTTACCCATTTCAACCATAATGTACATAATTCAACTTAAATTTACCCATTTTGACCCGTTTTAACTATATTAAGTGTGTTTGTATCATTTTGACCCATTTCAACCATAATGTACATAATTCAACTTAAATTTACCCATTTTGACCCGTCTTAACTATATCAAGTGTGTTTGTATCATTTTGACCCATTTCAACCATAATGTACATAATTCAACTTAAATTTACCCATTTTGACCCGTTTTAACTATATCAAGTGTGTTTGTATTATTTTAACCCATTTCAACCATAATGTACATAATTCAACTTAAATTTACCCATTTTGACCCGTTTTAACTATATCAAGTGTGTTTGTATCATTTTGACCCATTTCAACCATAATGTACATAATTCAACTTAAATTTACCCATTTTGACCCGTTTTAACTATATCAAGTGTGTTTGTATCATTTTGACCCATTTCAACCATAATGTACATAATTCAACTTAAATTTACCCATTTTGACCCGTTTTAACTATATCAAGTGTGTTTGTATCATTTTGACCCATTTCAACCATAATGTACATAATTCAACTTAAATTTACCCATTTTGACCCGTTTTAACTATATCAAGTGTGTTTGTATCATTTTGACCCATTTCAATCATAATGTACATAATTCAACTTAAATTTACCCATTTTGACCCGTTTTAACTATATCAAGTGTGTTTGTATCATTTTGACCCATTTCCACCATAATGTACATAATTCAACTTAAATTTACCCATTTTGACCCGTTTTAACTATATCAAGTGTATTTGTATCATTTTGACCCATTTCAACCATAATGTACATAATTCAACTTAAATTTACCCATTTTGACACGTTTTAACTATATCAAGTGTGTTTGTATCATTTTGACCCATTTCAACCATAATGTACATAATTCAACTTAAATTTACTCATTTTGACCCGTATTAACTATATCAAGTGTGTTTGTATCATTTTGACCCATTTCAACCATAATGTACATAATTCAACTTAAATTTACCTATTTTGACCCGTTTTAACTATATCAAGTGTGTTTGTATCATTTTGACCCATTTCAACCATAATGTACATAATTCAACTTAAATTTACCCATTTTGACCCGTTTTAACTATATCAAGTGTGTTTGTATCATTTTGACCCATTTCCACCATAATGTACATAATTCAACTTAAATTTACCCATTTTGACCCGTTTTAACTATATCAAGTGTATTTGTATCATTTTGACCCATTTCAACCATAATGTACATAATTCAACTTAAATTTACCCATTTTGACCCGTTTTAACTATATCAAGTGTGTTTGTATCATTTTTACCCATTTCAACCATAATGTACATAATTCAACTTAAATTTACCCATTTTGACCCGTTTTAACTATATTAAGTGTGTTTGTATCATTTTGACCCATTTCAACCATAATGTACATAATTCAACTTAAATTTACCCATTTTGACCCGTCTTAACTATATCAAGTGTGTTTGTATCATTTTGACCCATTTCAACCATAATGTACATAATTCAACTTAAATTTACCCATTTTGACCCGTTTTAACTATATCAAGTGTGTTTGTATTATTTTAACCCATTTCAACCATAATGTACATAATTCAACTTAAATTTACCCATTTTGACCCGTTTTAACTATATCAAGTGTGTTTGTATCATTTTGACCCATTTCAACCATAATGTACATAATTTAACTTAAATTTACCCATTTTGACCCGTTTTAACTATATCAAGTGTGTTTGTATCATTTTGACCCATTTCAACCATAATGTACATAATTCAATTTAAATTTACCCATTTTGACCCGTTTTAACTATATCAAGTGTGTTTGTATCATTTTGACCCATTTCAACCATAATGTACATAATTCAACTTAAATTTACCCATTTTGACCCGTTTTAACTATATCAAGTGTGTTTGTATCATTTTGACCCATTTCAACCATAATGTACATAATTCAACTTAAATTTACCCATTTTGACCCGTTTTAACTATATCAAGTGTGTTTGTATCATTTTGACCCATTTCCACCATAATGTACATAATTCAACTTAAATTTACCCATTTTGACCCGTTTTAACTATATCAAGTGTATTTGTATCATTTTGACCCATTTCAACCATAATGTACATAATTCAACTTAAATTTACCCATTTTGACCCGTTTTAACTATATCAAGTGTGTTTGTATCATTTTGACCCATTTCAACCATAGTGTACATAATTCAACTTAAATTTACCCATTTTGACCCGTTTTAACTATATCAAGTGTGTTTGTATCATTTTGACCCATTTCCACCATAATGTACATAATTCAACTTAAATTTACCCATTTTGACCCGTTTTAACTATATCAAGTGTATTTGTATCATTTTGACCCATTTCAACCATAATGTACATAATTCAACTTAAATTTACCCATTTTGACCCGTTTTAACTATATCAAGTGTATTTGTATCATTTTGACACATTTCAACCATAATGTACATAATTCAACTTAAATTTACCCATTTTGACCCGTCTAAGATAAACCAACAATGATACATTTAACAACTTCAAGATAAAACGTATAAAACTTTAATACCTCTTATAATGTCTGAGGTGTTTGTTCCTGATCAGGAACAAACGAAGTCGACCCTGCAGATGAAGACGGTTTACGCCCAATCCCTCTAATATGCCCGCGGCGTTCTCCCAACACCGACTCAAAAACTTCAACCTCGTTCAGTGATGAACTATTTCCTTCGTTTTGGGATTGACTTAGCTCATCAAACCGTCCTTTGAGCTGATTCTATATTAATTAACAAGAAGTCATTTAATATATATATATATACACAAAGGCTTTATCTTTAATATTTCAAAACTCTACTTTATATAAAACTTACATATTGTTGCTCAGCTATCTCCGTATCAAAGGTCCCATCTTTACTGGTATGAGCATTCTGAAATGCCTCAAGTCTACTCTTATTCTGATTAACATTTAAAAGTATATCATATATTAAATAAATACTTATCTACAATACACATACAAATAATTAAATCATTACCTGCTTGTAACAATAACTACTATACGAGGTAGTCCCACCACGATTAGTGTATTGTTGTTGTTGCCGGTTTGCTTTGTTTGATGATGAGGCTTTTCTGTGTCCGTCACTTAAGAAAAAATCAATTGTTTTGCTCCAATTTTCATGATTCATTCCCCTTGGAGGGTTGAGCCTTGCTTGTTCCACATCTTCATATCCTCCAACACGATCAAAGTGTCTTTTGGCAACGTTTTTTCGATCTCTGAATCGTTTAAGATATACAGAACGAATGCCACCCTCAATCTGAGCGCGTTCACGATCTCGCAAAATCTCATCAAAATCAAAGCGTCGCTACATTTAAGTTTAAACAAAATGAAGTTAGTTAAATAAATACCGAACAATAAACATAAAACATATAAAGGTTACCGCCATATGCTCATCCAACGCATTCTTCTAAGCATCAGAAAGATCAGTCCACGAACGAACATTAAAGGGATAATTGGCCTCCATGTATATCCCAACCTCACGAACAAACATATCGTTAAGTTCACCGACTGGGCTATATGTAGCAGCTCTATCAAAAGGAAGAGATAAAGGTCCTCCTTTCTTTTCTAACTCATGCTGTAACTTTTTATTTTTGGCCTTCCCTCTTCTTTTCTGGGAAGGCGAGCCTGCATTTATATTAAAAAAGCAATACTTACAATATATATTAATAATAAATAAATAAACATGAAAATATAATACTTACCATCCAACTAATGGCTTCCGGGCCCACCAAAAGGAGGAATCGGTGGATCCCCCGTGCCATCACCTCCATGGCTCATTACATCAGCCATGAGATGTATCAAAACAATTCAAAAAGATATCATGTCTGTAAAAATTAGAAGATATAAAATATCAAAATTAAAATAAGAATAAAGTTTTCAACTACAACAAGATATCATATCTACAAAGTTTTAGATTAAATATATACTTAATCGGAGTCTCCCTCATATACTTCAGTCTCGCTATTAGACCCCTCAGTGTCATAATCAAAATCCTCTTCATCATAATCACCCTCGTCCTCAGACATCACATTAGCAGTAACATTTGGTGGATTAACTTCACTTGCAATTTTGCCATCGATGACATTATCAACATTTTGAAAGTATTGGGTGAAGTCAATGAAAAGTACATTATTATATGAAGAATGATTATGAACGACGTCAAGATCTTCTGTTAATTCATTATCAACATTTTGAATGTTTTCCACGAGTTCGTCATTGGATGGCGGTCGATCCCAAATTTTACGATGATTAACATTCTCGACGACCCACCGGTGATTATTGCTTTGGTTTCTTCGAGAAGGTTCTCGGATGTAGAATACTTGTTTAGCTTGGGAAGTAAATATGAGTTGATCGTCTTTGTCCAATTCACGTTCGGTGTTGATACTGGTGATATTATTGTCGTATGAAACACCCCTTCGAGTATCGAACCATTTGCAACGAAATAGGACTGTTGAATACCCATTTGCATAGCACAACTCAATAATCTCTTCAACTTGGCCATAATATTTCTCACCATTCTCACCCTCCACTAAAACACCTGAGTTTTGTGTTGTGCGTCACGCGTCACGTGCAAGTACCATAAACCTAACACCGTTGACTATGCAAGCAGTGTAGTTATAGGCTTTTACATCCGCACCCATTGAAAGAGCATACAACTCTGAGTGAAAATCTGGAGAATTTTGTATTTTCATCGAATAAATCTAAGAAAATAATGTGTTAAATATAAATTACCTAACAAATATAAACCTAAGAGATTTTTATACACGGAATACCTTCTCTAAAAACCATGATGGAAATTTGATTATGACATCCTCATGTGGGCGTTCAGATTTGAATTCACTATATTGTTGACAAAATATATAACAAGTGAGGAACGGAATATATTTAAGTAATGTTTAAAACTTAAAGATAGGAACTCTTACTTATATAGTCTCTAACTTCTTGACAACTATCGAGGACAAACCATTCTAGCTTCAGTTTTTCGCTAGGAGAAAGATATTTCATCTTTTTTGCGCTAGCTGGACGACATTTTGACTCAAATGAAAATATCTTTCTCTTTTCAATAATGATATCCTCATTTCTATCAGGGCGATTGAACTGAGTCTCAACATCTCGAAGGTACCTCGAACAAAATGATAAAGCTTCTTCAGCAACATAACCTTCAGCTATACAACCTTCTGGTCTTGCTTTGTTTCTGACATAATTTTTTAGTTTTTTCATATACCTTTCAAACGGATACATCCATCTCATACACACTGGACCACCACAAATCGCTTCATCAGGTAAATGCAAAACCAAATGAACCATAATGTCAAAAAACGCTGGAGGATAGATCAATTCTAACTTGCACAATATTATAAGAATAGCCTCCTTAGCTTTCTTCATATCGTCAATTAATAGTGTTCTGGAGCAAAGTTGCTTAAAAAACGTACACAAATCAACTATTGGTGTATAAGTATCTTTGGCCAAAAAACCTCTAACACCAATCGGTATCAACCGTTGTATGAGAATATGACAGTAATGAGATTTCAACCCAGTAATGTTAGTATTATTATCTATCACTCTCTTGCTTATATTAGATCCGAACCCATCAGGCAGTTTTACATTTTTTATAAACTCACAAAATAACTTTCGATCACTAGTCTTCAATGAGTATTTCGGGTGGGGGCTATACCACTTGCCATTTTTTTTCTCTAACCATTGCCTACTCCGAATATTTAGATTTTTCAAGTCAACCCGTGCATTTGGTGTATCTTTGCTCTTTTCATTCATTAGAAGAGTACCTAGCAAACTATCACACACATTTTTCTCTATATGCATCACATCTAAGTTGTGTTTTAGCTGTAGAGAAGACCAGTACTCAAGTTCAAAAAATATGCTTCGTTTGGACCAATTTAACTCATACTCCTCCCGCTTTAATTTAACACCTCCAAAATCAGGATGTTTCCCCGGTAAACGGTGGCGGAGCCGACTAAATTGAGTTTCTATGTCAGTATCACTAAATTGTTTCGGAGGGGATCTTATCTCGGGTTCCCCGTTGAAGTCCAAATTTGTTCTCCATTCATGGTTTGCATCTAAAAACCGACGGTGACCAACATAAACGACTTTATTTGTGACACGCATCGAAGGAGTGTCTTCGTTACAAGTCGGGCATGCTTTGTAGCCCTGCCCGCTCCAACCTGATAGACTACTACGAGCCGGAAAGTCGTTTATAGTCCATAACAAAGCCGCCCTCATTGTGAAAAATGTGTTTGTCGCCATGTCTTTAGTACGTACGCCCGACACCCACAACTGTTTAAGCTCATCCACCAATGGCCTAAGAAAACATCCATGTCTTTCCCGGGGGATTTAGGACCAGGAATCAACAATGACAACATGAATGACGACTCCTTCATGCATAACCATGGAGGCAGATTGTATGTCGTGAGTATAACAGGCCACGTGCTATGAGCCGAACTCATGTTACCAAATGGATTGAAACCGTCAGCTGCAAGTCCTAGGCGGACGTTTCGGGGTTCTCTCGAGAAGGTAGGGTACTTTATATCAAAATCTTTCCATGAAGAACCATCAACAGGATGACGCATCGTACCATCTTCTGATCGTCCGGTATTATGCCAAATCATATCTTTTGCAGTGTGCCTTGAAGAATACAAGCGGCGTAGCCTGGGGGTTAAAGGAAACCATCGTAACACCTTGTGAGGTAACTTTTTGCCATTTGTATTTGTATCGACCCACCGACTCTCGTTACAAACTAGACAATTTTGTAACAATAGATTTTCTGCCCAGAAAAGAGCACAATCATATTTGCACACGTGTATCGACTCATACCCTAAACCGATCTTCTTTAATGTCTTCTTGGCTACATAGTGAGAAGAGGGAATTTTGTTACCTTCAGGATGTGAAGACTGCAACAACTCAAGGAGCTCATCAAATGAGCTATTTGTCCATTTATTTTTCACCTTAATATTCATAAGCTTTGCTAAAAAGTCAAGAGAAGAAAACTTAGTACAACCAGGATATAATTCTGATTGAACTTCCTCTAACAAGTCCTCAAAATCATCACGGACACCACTACTCTCTTCCATAACGTCTTCGATAACGTCAGCCATTTCGTTTGTTGGCTCAACATCATTTACAACCACAACTTCAGGAATTAAACTTTCACCATGATAGATCCAATCCTTGTACGTCCGACACATGCCCCATATTTCTAAATGATATTTCATTTTAACCCATCCTAATAATTGAGTATTCTGACATTTTCTACACGGGCATCTAATCAGGCCATATTTGTCGATATATTTTTCACTCATATCGATAAAAGAGCTGAGTCCTTGCTGATACTCGGGTGATCTACGGTTCGGATTAAGAATCCAACTTTTATCGACAGACATGATTACAGCACTGCAATATAATTTACAATTTAAATGGAGGAATATAATCATGATTAGAAAATATAACTAATTATAAAATACCAAATCTAATTAGAAAATACTTAGTTAATCATTTACATCTAATTATTTATGTACATCTTTAAAGATGTACATACTAGTATTTACAACTTTCTAATTATAAAATACCTAATCTAATTAAAGTTGTAAATAATTAGTATGTACATCTAATTAGAAATACTAATAAACCCTAATTATAAAATACCAAATCTAATTAGAAAATACTTAGTTAACCATTTACATCTTTAATAAAATAACTAATCTAATTAGTTCAAAAGTTAACTAAAATCCATCTTTAATAAAATACCTAATCTAATTAGTTCACCATAAAACAATTACAATTAAATTCCTTCTTTACATCTAATTAGTCCAATTAGTTCAAAAGTTAACTAATCTAATTACATCTAACTAATCCAATTAGTTCACCATAAAACAATTACATCTAACCATTTACATGTTTAATAAAATAACTAATCTAATTAGTTCAAAAGTTAACTAATCTAATTACATCTAAACTAGCCATGAAAGCATTCAAACTAACTAAAACTCACGAAAATGAACATGCTAGCTAGACCTCTTCTCAATGTCCATTTTCACAAATTTTGAGTCAAACTTGTTCCTTCAAATGATACTGAAACGAGCACAATTTCACACAATTTCTATATATATTTTTATAAAATTACATCTATAAAGACCTCTTCGTTCTATTTTCACACAAACGAACACAATTACATCTATATTTTTTAGTCAAACTAGTTCAAAAGACCTCTTCGTTTCATTTTCACACAAACGAACACAATTTCTATATATATTTTTATAAAATTACATCTATAAAACAAAAAATTAAAAAAAAATAAAAAAATACCGAATCTTTGTAGTAGCGGCGACGGAAAATGCAGCAGCGGCGACAGCGACGTGGTGCGGACGGTGGCTGGTGGCTGGTCGGACGGTGGTGGCCGCGGGTGGTGGGTCGTGGCTGTGGTGCGGGCGCGGGGGGCCGGAGAAGAGAAGCGGATGGTGGTGTGCGGGCGGTGGGAGGTGGCCGCGGGTGGTGGTGGCTGGTCGGATGGTGGGAGGTCGCGCGGAGGAGCAATGGTCGGAGGTGGTGGCGCCTAGGTTAATTGGTGGGAAAGTGAAGAAGGAAGGGTACTAACCCGCGTATAACCAGTAACCATTAGCGGCGCGTCGCCGCTAAAGGCGTCGCCGCTAAAGGCGTCGCCGCTAAAGGTTTCAGGTACGATTTAACATGAGCCGTTCGATGTAATTGATTTTGGACGGCTAGATTTTGGTCAAATAATGAACTGTGGATCACGATCTTTAGCGGCGACATGTCGCCGCTAATGACGTCGCCGCTAATAGGTGTCGCCGCTAATGGCGGTGTCGCCGCTAAAGGCGTCGCCCCTAATACGCGCGTTTCTTGTAGTGAAAGTCATTTGACTAAAAAATTTAGTAATAAAATTACATATGAGAGTTCGATTTGTGTTGGTAGCTAAGAAGTTGTATACCTATTAGTGATTTCAATGAAACCTAGCATGCTACACTTCATGCTTGGACATCCCTCTTTGATGGTTTAGCGTCATATATTGATATAGCGATTTTTAGGATTTTGATTTGACCATCTAATACTTGGCCCGTACCTTTCTAACTAAAAGAGTGTAGATTAGTTTTTAATGTTCCTAACTGTGAAAAGAAAACTGTTAAAGATTCATTTTAACAAAGTTTATGATGAGAAGCATCTTTAACAATAATTTTACACACATCTTATATCCTTTTTTTTTCGTTTCAAATGGCACTTAAACCATCTACGTTCATAATTAAACACCTTAAATACGCTTTAATACGTAGGCAAAAGCCGACCAAAAAGAGTACCACAATGATGGGTTTTTGGATATTATCAAGACTTTAGGTAGGCAATTTGGAAGCATAATCACTCAATGAATGTGTTGAATCATTTGAGTTTGACTTTGACAAATTCCCTATCAAGGAAGGTATTAAAGTGATGTTAGAAATGTATATCATTGGTTTCTTACATTTTTAACCCTTTAAGTTCTTAATTAGTGAAATTTTGTCCCTATCATATAAAATATATATGTTTTGTGTTGTGTATTATTTGTGATATCATTCATATAAACGAAATTCTTTTGATTATGGCAGCTAAGGATTCAATTGATGATTAATAGATTAAGATAACACTATAATATGCTCACATATTTTTTAATTATGTACTTAAAAGAATATTGCGTATTTCTACATTTATGATCATAATAATTCTAGCATTTTATCTTATTTTAATTAACTAAATAAATTATCAATCCTTAGGAAGAGAAAAGGGAAAGTAACATCATAATGTAAGCATTTAATATTTTAACCATGATGGTTTATTCACGACACTTCTTTTCGTCAAAAAATTTACGTAATAGTAATTAAATTTCTTAAATTTTTATCAGTCATTAAAAAAAATCCTTCTAAATTCACTAAACTTTCATTTGGTGTTCTGATGGTATATAATCTTTTCGTAAATGTTAGATTTTAGAATATATTGAAGTAAAACAGATAAAACATGTAATAATATTATCACACCCTCAAAATCCGCTAACGGGGTTTTACCGTCAGGCGTGTGACACAACCAGGATCTCAGATAAGCATCAGTTACACCAAACGACTCGATAATTACAAATCATATAAGTTGTTTAATTTTAATGAAACAAACCAAATATATTTAAGTTGTGCGGAAGCGAAAACAGGAAAACATTTAACAAAAGTTTTGGAACACGCAAACACGCGTCCAATCCAATTTATGTAAAGTAAATGTTAATTAAGTCTTGAAAACAGTTTGAGAACAGTGGATGCTGTGCTCCTAGACGTGCCACATCAATGTCCTGAGAGAAAACATGCAAAAATCTCAGTAAAAGACTGGTGAGTTCACAGGTTTATCAGAAAACAGTAAGTATCAGTAATGAAATCCTCGGATTATGTAATCCGATAAGTATCAATAATGAAATCCCCGGATTATGTAATCCGATAAGTATCAGTAATGAAATCCTCGGATTATGTAATCCGATAAGTATCTGTAATGAAATCCCAGGATTATGTAATCCGATAAGTATAATGAAATCCCCGGATTATGTAATCCGATAAGTATAATAAAATTCCCGGATTATGTAATCCGTCAAGTATAATGAAATGCCCGGATTATGTAATCCGTCAAGTATAATGAAATTCCCGGATTTTGTAATCCGTCAAGTATAATGAAATTCCCGGGTTATGTAATCAAAGCATATAATGGGTAGCTAGTCCATAATGATCACTATGTGTATGAAGTCGTGACCGAGCTGACATGTAATCAAATAATAAAGTAGGCCCGATTGTGGATCGCACACCACAACCTTTAATAGGCTAACTGTTCACCCGTTTGCGAACGTTGTGCTAGCGCGACCTAGCCCGGGTGGGGTATGTCAATCCCAGTAGATCTACTAACAATCATCTCGCTATTTGCATATTAACGGTCCAAAGGGCAAAGTATAACAGCATAGTATCAAGTATATGCAGTATTACAAAAACCCAATGTAATGTAACGTTTTTGAAAACAGCATGTTTCTCTCCCCCAAAAAGAGTATAAAGTAAAAGTGGGGCTGTAAACTGTGACATCTCGTAATTTGCGTGTTAATACCTTTAATAATAATAATAATAATAATAATAATAATAATAATAATATAATAATAATAATAATAATAATAATAATAATAACAAAATAATGATAATAATAATAATAATAATAATAATAATAATGATAATAATGATAATAGTAGTAATAATAATAATAATAATAATAATAATAATAATAACAATAATAATGATAATAATAACAATAATAAATAATAATAATAATGATAATAATGATAATAGTAAATAATAATAATAATAATAATAATAATAATAATAATAATAATAACATTAATAATAAATAATAACAATAATAATAATAATAATAATAATAATAACAATAATAATAATGAAGTCCAGTGGTAATTCTTGACATTTTTGAAACTCAAAATAAAACTTTCTCACATAAAATGTACAAGATGAAACCGCAGGGACCATTCGTGTAAATATTTAAAAAACCCAACTGCTCTCTCTCCTCCCCCTCGTTTTTCCGGCCAGAATTCCGGCCACCGTCGGCCGAGCTCCGGCGAGACCAAACGCACCAATTTCACGCGGTTTTGACTCAAATTAAAGGTCCCGACACCCTCTAGACCAAGATTCGAACCCTATGTACCTTTAATCATCGAATAATTCGGATCCAAAGCATCCCACCTCGAATCCACTTTATTCCCGACCGTTCAACGGTCGGTTAACCCACCAAACCACAATAATAATTCAATTAATCGCTCATATATGATCGCCTAACTGAAACTAAACTCATACACATTCCCAATTTCATCTGAAATCACTTGAAATCACAGCTGCAACCACCTCGAACCCGTCGAACCTGCAACTAACTGGTTCACCTTCTTTCGAGCTTCAAAACCCGAAATTGATAAAGGGCTTTCAATCACCATTCCCAATAGAAGCTTCGTGTGGAATCAATTTGAGTATCAACGAAGTTTGCACCTCGAATCATACCCAACCGTGGTCGCGACTGTTCTTGTTGGGTTCAACACCAAATCAACGTCATATGGGTAATTACACACACACACACACACTCGGTTTTACATTAGGGTTCATCGGATTTGGGGGATTTCTGCAAATGGTGTTTTTATAAATTAAAAGCTGTCTCATATCGCGTCTGCATGATTTGGACTAGTGGTATGTGTGTGGGAGTATGGAATGGAGGTCCCGGGTTCGACCCCGGGCACCCCCTTATATTTTTAAAATGCCTTTTTAAGCCCCAATTAAATACATAAAAATTCTTAAAAATTATAAAAATAAATTTTATAAACTTGTTTATTTTAAATCAACAAATTACCTTCTGTAAATATTTTAAAAATTAAAATAATTATCAAAAATTTTAGAAAAATATAAAAAATGGTTTTCTTTTGCAAACTTTAAATATTTTTAGACACCATACTAATTCCTGTAAAACTATTTAATAAAATATTTAAATATTTTAATAATAGTTTAGATAAATATTATAATTAGTTTATTTTTATGAAAATAAACTTTAAAAAGTTGAAATCACTACGTTAATATCATTACGTCAATTATGAAATCTTATTCACATTTTATGAATTTAATCATTTCATAAGAATTTAATTTCCTAAAAATTATTATAAAATGGATTAATAAATTATCTTTTATTGTGTAAAATATATACGATTTTAAGAACTAATCATATTTATAAAAACCTCAAAATCCTAAAACCCTAGTTCGCATTAAAACGTTAACCTTGTTAATAAACTTAAACTTGTAAAATGTATATTTAGGTACATTGTGAAGGACTACGTCGAAAGGACGCTTAAGATTATTCCTTATTAATCATCCAAAATATACATATTCAATCATGTGAGTATTTCTATACCCATTTTATTATTTCACACACTTTTGGGTGAAACATGTTACCGTATAAACGTTACACTTGTAAACACGTTGAATCTTGTAAACTTATGGCAATTTACTTGTATGTTGTGATTAGTCGAATCATGTGTTGGGTTTGTTGGCCTTTAACAAACTAGTTTAACCATTTAAACCAAGAAAACGCAGCGGATTAAGTTGAATATTTCATGTCACATAATCTGAAATATTAAGTTCATTTCATAGCAACAACAAACCCAAGATTGTAAGGATCTTATATATGTGTTTGAACTAGCTATCTATAAGAAATAACAACCTAAAACATAACATACAAACTACCTCTTTGCATGCTGTCAAAACCGTGGCTGAAAACATCATCAAAGGGGGGGGCTGAAAACCATGGACAAAAGTGAAGATGTAGCTGCCATTGAATGACCAAAACATCAAGTATTGATGTCCTCAAGTGCTCATACCCATAAGCCCTCTAATAAACACCATTTGGACTAGGATTTCATCAACAAAGTCGACCCAAGAACAAGCTGAAAATCCGATTTTCAGGTTTGTGTTTCTTTGAAGGTTGAGAAGAAAATGTTCTAACTGCAGCAGCAAAAACGTCTAAAGAATGGTTGAATAAATGCTTGAAATCGGCCAAGACTCCAATGGAGAAGTCCTTAAACGTCCATACCCACAAGGCTTCAAGCAAACACCATGGTTGCTAGGATTTTTCAACACCAAAATCAACAACTAGAAGCTCCTTTTTCTGCTGCTTGTTCCGTGACTTTTGAGGAGAAAAAGAGAGAGAGTTTGTTGTTCTTTGCATGTGTGAATTGATGGAATGAAAGAGAGTTTTTGCTAGTTATTGTTGTGTGTCTTCTCAAGACAAAGGAGTCCAATAAGGATCAAGGGGGGGCCGGCCAAGACATGCCTTTCAAAATGATTTTTCCCCCCTTAAAACACCAACACAACAAAATAAATTCAGCCATATGTCACACATTAAAATGTCATTGTCTAGACTTATGTTAAATGTGACATATGTCCCTCTTAATTAACAAATTAATTAAGGTACACTCATATATTATTATTGTTATTTAAAACCTTTTTAAATAACAAGAATAACAATAAATTCATCAACAAATTATCCTTATAATTTGTTCCATCTCTCATGCAAGTTATTTAGAAAACCCATTTTCTAAATTTGGTGTAAATATTTAATTGCATGATCATATCATCAATTAAATATTAATTGGTGTTTGCTAAGCTTGTTATTGGGTATAACCCGACTTAGATCATGACGTACTAACCACATCAATATTTTATGTGTCTTGGGCATATAGAATCCTACAATCTCCCACTTGCCCAAGATTCATAGAAGATTGATGCAAGCAGTAAATACCGCCTAACAACGGTTTACTACCCTTAATACGCATGACTTATGGCCATTCAATAACATCATCTCTTTCAAGTACCCTACTTGAAATGATTTAGGTGAATCAATTATCTATCCTTTTGTTACAGATGTCATGTTAAATCCAAGAACATAGAATGATCATTTCTTGTTGATTTAACTTAATCAGGCCTTAGACATCTAACTCTCAACGAATAAGAGGAACAAATTCCATCTTGACTACATACGTTTCTCACAAATACCTCGTGTTATACCTGAACATGTCCTTATGTACTGTCCACTATTTCAGGACAGTAAAGAATAGGCTCAAGGTATAATACTTGGTGAATATCAAAACCCAATATGTATCTCAGGTCGGAGGATACCAAATGATATTCGCCTTTACTCAAATTTACTTATGATCAATCAATAAGATTCCATGTAGTAGGATTTGAGATGCGGGTTAGTCCAATATTTGTATCCCACAAATATCTATGAACCTTGGTAGCAACCAATTGCTCTATATTCATGCCTTATGAATATCCACCAATCCAAGTTCATAATAGTCTTACATTCATATTTGTTCCCACAAATATGACCGACTACGGACATTTAGAATAGTAAAATTATTCATGGATGTAAACATGCTAAAAGGAACATCACTTAAAATATCATAAATACATAGATAAGTTAAGTATTACAATTGTTCCATATTAATAATATTAATACTAAACAGATCAATTCCAATCACTAGAATATCGAAGTCCTAAGGCACAAGTATGACTTTCATGCTTTGCCCTTCCAAGGAGCTTCGTGAGTGGATCCGCAATGTTTTGATCAAAGTGAACTTTGCGAATACATATCTTTCTCTTTTCAACTTCATCCCTTATGTAGTTGAATTTCCGCTCATTGTACCTAATCTTTTGATGTGCATGGGGTTCCTTGATTTGAACAATCGCACCCTCGTCATGACAAAAGATTTCTAAGGGGTCTTGAATGGTAGAGACCATCCTTAGATTGGTGATAAACCTTTTTATCTATGCAGCTTCCCAAGCTGCTAATGAGGCGGCTATGTATTCGAATTCTGTAGTGGACAATGCTACCCTATTCATAATGGAGACATACCCCGATTGTGATCGAGGATCATCTCGATCAGTTTGGAAACTAGCATCCGTGTAACCCTTTACGACTAGTTCCTCTTCATCAAATCCGTATATTAGAAACTTATCCTTAGTCCTCCTAAGGTATTCCAATATACTTTCAACAGCCATCCAATGGCTTTTACTTGGATTCTGCTGATATCTACTTGTCATGCTTAATGCGCATGACATGTTCAGTCTAGTGCATATCATCGCATACATGATGGATCCTATAGCAGACGCATATGGGATGTCCTTCATGCGATCTTGCTCATCCTTTGAGCTTGGACATTGAGATGCACTCAATATTGTCCCTCTTTGAATAGGTACTATACCTTTCTTAGAGTATACCATCTTAAACCTTTTTAAGATTTTATCAATGTATGCATTTTGGTTTAACCCTATCAACCGCCTCGATCTATCCCTATAGATCTTTATTTCCAAAATATAGACGGCTTCACGGAGATCCCTTTTGGAAAAACAATTTCCAAGTGTAGTATGTCATCAACATACAATACTAAGAACGTAATTACACTCCCACTAGCCCCTTGATACACGCAATCCTCGTCAGCGTTCTTGATGAAACCCAATTTCTTGATCTTTTCATCAAAACGTTGATTCCAACTTCTCGATGCTTGTCTCAATCCATAGACTGATATCTTTAACTTGCATACTTTATCAGGATGATTTGGATCGACAAAACCTTCAGGCTGAACCATATGGACAGTCTCTTCGATATGTCCATTAAGAAAAGCTGTTTTGACATCCATTTGCCAAATCTCATTATCATAATGAGCAGTTATGGCAAACAATATCCTGATAGACTTTAGCATTGCTATTGGCGAGAAGGTTTCATCATGATCAACCCTTTGACTTAGAGTGAAACCTTTTGCTACAAGTCTTGCCTTGTCAGTATCCAAGTTTCCATGCATGTCAGTTTTCTCTTTGAAAACCCACTTGCATCCAACCGGTTTGGAGTTAAGTGAAGAGTCAACCAATTCCCAAACTTGGTTGTCATACATGGATTGCATCTCTATGTTCATGGCTCCTAGCCACATGTCACAATCCGAATTGGACATTGCATCATGGTATGTAGTTGGCTCTTCAGAGTCAACAACGTAGCATCCATCTATGAAAAATCCACATCTTTCATGTGGAATGCTAACTTTACCAGATCTGCGAACGTTTTGTGTGTATTGATCAACCTCTTGATCATGATCAACAACCTCTTGTTGATTGCTAGTGTCAACCAAACGTGTATCGGCTTGTGGATCTTGATCCTCATCAAATTCCACTGTTCTATGCGTCATTCCTTCCATAAGGAACTTGGCTTCCAAGAACTCTGCCTTTTGAGCAATGAATACCTTTTGCTCTGTTGGATCAAAGAAGTAGTATCTTATACAGTCCTTTTGTATACCCAACAAATATACACTTAGTGAATCGACTTGCAGTTGGTTTGGGTGTTAGCTTAACATAAACTTCATAACCCATAATTTTAAATATGATAGCGATGGAACTATTCCATTTCATATTTCAAAAGGCGTCGAATCCACTTTCTTGGTTTGGACCATATTCAAAATATGAGCCGCGGAGAGTAGTGCGAAACCCCAAAATTATAGAGGTAGTTAGCTTATAGCCATCATAGGTCGAACTATATCCAATAGGGTTCGATCTCCTTTCAGACACACCATTATGTTATGGTGTTCTGTGAGGAGTAAGTTGTGAGACAATCTTACAACTTCCTAGATGATCCCTAAAAGTCTCACTTAGGTATTCACCTTCTCTATCTAAACGGAGAACTTTGGTAGTTCTATCGAGTTGATTTCCTACTTCATTCTTGAAGTTTTTGAACATTTCAAATTCTTCATGTTTATGTGCCATCAAGTACACATAACCATAGCGACTATAATCGTTGGTTAAGGTAATGAAGTAAGTTTCACCATACCTTGTCATTCTCTTAAAAGGACCACATACATCCAAATGTATGACTCCTAATAAGTCTTTTGCCCTCTCATTAGTACTACTAAAGGGCGTGTTGGTCATCTTACTTTGTAAACAAGATTCACACTTATCAAATGAACAATTTTCATTTGTTTTCAAAAGACCATTCTTTTAAAGTGTTTAAATCCGATTCTTGTTTATGTAACCAAGATGACAATGACAAGAATAAGAGTCACTTAAACCATTTTAAGTCTCTTGGTGTATGATAGGTATAATGTGTTATTATAGGACGAATCATCATGAACCAATTCACAAATATCATTAGAAGGCATAGCCTTGAAATAATATACATCATCCATATAAATATAAATACCATCATTTACTAACTTTAAATTATAACCATATCGTTTTAAAGGGGAACTTAAGTCATGTTCCTAGTCAAACTAGGAGCATATAACATATTTTGAAGAATAACTTTCAAACCTTTTGAAAGTTTCAAAACATAGTCTCCTTTCTTAAAATGCTTATTTCTTTTGAACCCTTGCAATAAATTGCAATAGTGAATTCCACATGTGATATCTAATTTCCATGTGCTTTGAGGAAATAACACTTAAGTCAATATGGATTATGAAAGTTATGCTTAAGGTTTGCCCAGCATCCCTTTTGTTTCTCAACTCATTGAGATAGGTTGGACAATCCCCTTTCAAATGACCTATCTCATCATACTCAAAGCATGGATCGTTTTCGGTTACCTTAAGCTTCATAAGCTTAGGTTTTGGAGGTTTCGCTTTGATCTTCCCTACCCCTTTGCCTTTGATGTGCCCTTCTCCTTTGGCAACATTTGCCTTGGGATCGGGAATGGCCTTTCCTTATTGATCTAGAGAATAGGTAGAACCTTTCTACCCATCCCTGCCTTAGCTGTTGCGAGCATTGCTCGAAACTCACCAATGCTCTTGTTCTATCCATTCATATTGTAATTCATTATGAATGTCTAAAACTTTTAGTTAGGCCATTAAGGATCAAATCCTTGGCCAGCTGCTTTGAGACAGGACAGCTAAGCCTTTCGAGGCGGCTTCAACATCGTCGGGGTCGGGTAGGTTAGGAATAGGATCGTTAAGGACATTTGCCTTTGCTCTTGCTTGAGAACAATTCTCAAGTTTCGAGACCAGTCCATAAGGTTGTTATGGTACAGACGATCCCTCTCTAAAATAGTTCTCAGTGATAGGGTATGGACTGTCAGGTGGTAGCATTATTGTTTGCGGCCATTCTACAAATTTTTTACAAAGTTCCTTTTTAGTATTTCTGAAAATTTTCATTTTAATTATTAATACCCTTTATGTCTCATAGACAATTAATAATTAAAATCTAGAATCCAACGTTACATTCCAATAATGGTTAGGTGACCTTTATCCCATTATTCAAATTAACAAGGTAGTCAACATTTGACAATTGCAACCTTTTGCAACTTCTAGCGGTATGGGATCGACTTTAAACATCATATGCAAAGTCGGCATGTTAATCCCATCAACACCATTTGGAAACCATATTTTAGGTGATCCATTCAACATGGTTTGCAAATCAAGTTACCCTACTTGCACACACATGTGAGTTTACCAACACAAGTGGTTAGGTGTCCTTTATCCCACCAATGTGGTATTCCCACCTTAAGTCATAAGTTCCCTCAAAATGGTTAGGTGACCTTTATCCCATTAAGAGTTTCCAAATGACTTAAGTGTTGTGCAAAAGGACGGTGTTAAACTTGTTTGAAAAGGGATTTTTTTTAGTTTTCATTGATTCTAGTTTGAAAACTCTATTTACCTTGTATTTGCATGCTTTCAAATACAAGGTATCCTATGGTTCACTTTTAATAAAACCTCTTTTATTAAATCATTAATCCTTTTAATAACCTTTTATTAATCACTTAATGATTAGGAACCATAAAATTCAGCTTGTTAAGTTTGTTAATTAGTTTGTTATGCATATCCAAATGTCAAATAACAATCATACAACAAACAACCAAACAAGCACAATCATACAAACATATGTGCATAACTATAGCCACTAAATTGACTACACTTGTTTGCCATCACAAGTGTTGTCATAAGGTCTTTCCTAAGGGTTGAACACAATCACAAATGATGAGGTCTCCAAAGACTCCCACTTGAACTTGCATCCAAATGCTTCAAGTCCATCCTTTGTGTCTTCCTTTGTGCTTCCTTCCCGAGCATCTTCTTTTACAAAGTATATATATCCTAATACATATTTTCTAGTAAAAGAAAAATACTCCTAATCTATTTATTACATTGCCAAATGAATAAACAAATTACAACCCAAATAGAAACATCAAAAGGAATTATTACAACCCAAATAGAAAGAATACAACCAACATGACAATTCCACAATCAACCAAATCCAAAACATAGATGATCAAGGCTATGTTATGCACTAAAACATGTATCCATATACATCATTTCAAGAACTAAATGAACCCCATTTGACCCTAAATTTTCAGCCAACAAACTAAGAATTTAGGGTCTTTTGTCCAAACAAAACACAATCAACCAATTTGATATCATTCCATTCAAGATTTAATCTAAGCATGCAAGATATAACCTTGAAAGGTTGGGGTATCATCATTTCAACACAAAACAGCCCCTATTAGGTTGTTTAAGTCCTATAAAACCAATTTTACTAGGACAAATGAAGCTATTCATCCACATATCCGGCTCTAGATGCCAATGTTGGGTTTGTTGGCCTTTAACAAACTAGTTTAACCATTTAAACCAAGAAAACGCAGTGGATTAAGTTGAATATTTCATGTCACATAATCTGAAATATTAAGTTCATTTCATAGCAACAACAAACCCAAGATTGTAAGGATCTTATATATGTGTTTGAACTAGCTATCTATAAGAAATAACAACCTAAAACATAACATACAAACTACCTCTTTGCATGCTGTCAAAACCGTGGCTGAAAACATCATCAAAGGGGGGGGGCTGAAAACCATGGACAAAAGTGAAGATGTAGCTGCCATTGAATGACCAAAACATCAAGTATTGATGTCCTCAAGTGCTCATACCCATAAGCCCTCTAATAAACACCATTTGGACTAGGATTTCATCAACAAAGTCGACCCAAGAACAAGCTGAAAATCCGATTTTCAGGTTTGTGTTTCTTTGAAGGTTGAGAAGAAAATGTTCTTACTGCAGCAGCAAAAACGTCTAAAGAATGGTTGAATAAATGCTTGAAATCGGCCAAGACTCCAATGGAGAAGTCCTCAAACGTCCATACCCACAAGGCTTCAAGCAAACACCATGGTTGCTAGGATTTTTCAACACCAAAATCAACAACTAGAAGCTCCTTTTTCTGCTGCTTGTTCCGTGACTTTTGAGGAGAAAAAGAGAGAGAGTTTGTTGTTCTTTGCATGTGTGAATTGATGGAATGAAAGAGAGTTTTTGCTAGTTATTGTTGTGTGTCTTCTCAAGACAAAGGGGTCCAATAAGGATCAAGGGGGGGCCGGCCAAGACATGCCTTTCAAAATGATTTTTCCCCCCTTAAAACACCAACACAACAAAATAAATTCAGCCATATGTCACACATTAAAATGTCATTGTCTAGACTTATGTTAAATGTGACATATGTCCCTCTTAATTAACAAATTAATTAAGGTACACTCATATATTATTATTGTTATTTAAAACCTTTTTAAATAACAAGAATAACAATAAATTCATCAACAAATTATCCTTATAATTTGTTCCATCTCTCATGCAAGTTATTTAGAAAACCCATTTTCTAAATTTGGTGTAAATATTTAATTGCATGATCATATCATAAATTAAATATTAATTGGTGTTTGCTAAGCTTGTTATTGGGTATAACCCGACTTGGATCATGACGTACTAACCACATCAATATTTTATGTGTCTTGGGCATATAGAATCCTACATCATGTAGCTACCATGTAATATCGAATATATGTGCAATCATTAACTATTGCTAGCCTGGCGACGTCATAGATCTATGGGCCTGACAAGCCTGCTTGGTTTATCCAAGTACACTTAGCTAATCGTATATACTTGTAAACGTTTGAGACTTGTAAAACTTTGTCAAGGTTTGATTGTGCATTCTGTCTTACATCCCTAGTTACCTTGTTCTCTAATTTACAACATGAATTGCCATCTTTTATATACTTATGTATTCAAAACTATAGAATGCTCACCACAATATGTTGACCTTTTATTTTTAACATGTTTCAGGCAATAGCGTTATGTGGCTGTGAACAATCGTATTCCTCACGCCTCGACGTTTCCGCCGTCAAGGTTGGGGTGTGACAGATTGGTATCAGAGCCCATAACTATAGGGATTTAGGTTATTAATGATGACCTAGACTATAGCTTATGCATGCACTTTATAGTATTTTTATCTTGTAAATACATGGTTTGCATATTACATAATGCTATGCCTTCTTATGTGCAATTTGATGCCTTAGCATAGGATTGCCTAAACTTAGTTACTTGTCTCCCTAAACTTATCTTTGACTCTCCCCGAACATAAAACCTCTCAATCTTATTCTCGACAACACGTGGAATCGTATACTATTACTTATGATCTGGATCTTTAGACGTATGTCTAATCTATACAAATCTCATCAAGGTTTTGATTTCATGAACCAAAGAAATTTGTGTGATACATAGACACCTGTATTCTGGATTTCCTGGCAAAAGGCCTTCGGGCTAAGGCAAGCATATCGTATAAATCTCATTGTGAGACCTGTTATGCTTACCTGGGGATTTCTGGGATGAGTGATAAACTATGGTCAAAATACACAAATCTCTAAGGCAAATGAGTCAATTTACCTTGACGTGTCAACAATTCCAAATGGTAATGCGTTACCAAATGGAACCATCCTTTTGTATCTTAAAAATCCTTGAATCCTTAAACTGGTTTATCATTAAAGTTTAAATACTCTCTCATTCTTAACCTAAATAATATTCCGGTTAATATTAAACCCATCCTACATTTCAACTCTTACGTTTAAACGCTCAACGTGTAACGTGTAACGGTATTGAAACCAGCGTTTCATGTAACTATTTCTATACCTTGACCAACGTGAACATGGATCTTAATATACCCAAAGATATTGGGAATCTAAACCGTATGGTCTTCAAAAATTTAAACCGTTACTTATGGTTCTAAAATCTTCCTAAGGGTGTGTCCCATAACTAAAGACATTCAATGCTGTAGATGAAATTCCTACATCTCGGGATACTTTGTCTAGGCAAAGTGTAAATGGTGATCTGATTCGATCATTGAATCCGTTACTTGACTCAAACCCTTGTGATAATTGATCACTTAAAAGTACGCATGTCTTCAAATAAGATATGGCTGACCTCATATCTTGAGAAGTCCATCGAATGTTCACATCTTATTGTGATGTCGAATCATTTTATCCTTGATTTCGTTTTCCCGATTTAAATTATCCAAGATTTGAACACCATCATAACAAATCCTGTTACCTCGAACTTTGATCTTAAATTTTGTAAGCATGATTTTCCTTTTGGTTACATTGATGTAACTTGAAATTTTCTGAATTTCTAAGTGATATTCTTTTCTCTTCATTGTTGAGTTGAACCTTAAACTGTCTGCACCGTGAGAGATGCAAGAGTTTGTAAGTCAGTCTATGACTAAGAACGCTCGTACCTCCTAAACAATTCTAACTCATCAAAATAGGGGTGATTCCCTTACTTTGATGATTCTCTATTCGTTTTGATAAATGTTTCTAATTGTGTGTTTTATGAAATTTCATCCTCTAGATTAGGGCAAATTCCTCATCCTGAGGATTGACTTCAATTATTCTCATTGGAACTTGCACTTCACAAATGACATGATCTCACCAAAATAGGATTGAAACCCGTACTTTGGTAATAAATGTCAATCTTCAATTGTTTTCTTGTTATTATGAAATTCAATCATCTAGATAGGCGTGAATCCCATACCTTGATGAAAATTTCATGGATGGTATTTTCTCAAATGGAACGACCTCATCAAAGTAGGAGTGAATTCTGGATTTTGATGAAGAAGTTCATCCTGTTATATTTTGTTTTGTAAGAACTTCACCGTTAAGATAGGAGTGATTTTCCTTACCTTAATGGTGAGTTATCACGTCTTATTTATGTGAATCCTCAACAATTGGTTGGGATCAAACTGGTTGAATGGTAAGTTGGTGGACATACCTTAGGAATACACCATCAAGTTAGGAGTGAAAACCACACCTTGATGACTACTCTCATTTCTTGATCTTCAACTTACCATGGTTGTAACCAAGTGACGAGAAGCATGTGGTAACTTGACGGGTGAAACAATGTTAGTGATTCGACCTATCAAGCCCAAGCATGATCTCTGAAACTTGAAAGGAGGCCCGATCGTTTTAGGTTGATTTTGATTCCCAGTTTGGAGCACTTAAATTCTTAAATCGATTTCTTCCCCTTTATTTTTATTGACTCGATCTAGCTACATCGAACCATTTATTCCTTACTTATCAACTTTCATTTTGAGATATCATCAAACCCATAAGTATAGTCTTCCTAAACAATCCTTTGTCAAATAAAGATATTATCGAATACCTCTCTTATTGTTTGATGAATTACGTATGTGATCTGCACTTGGAAATTTGTTACCTTGCAAAACATGGTTACAAATACCTTTCTTATTATTTGTATCACTTCTTGAATCAATTTTGAATCCTTAACCTTGGAAATATATATCTTGACTTCGAACAACAAGACTCGTTATTATCCTCATTACAATATGGATATAATGATTCATAAAATTTCGTAATCTGTAGTCATAGGTTTGGCATCAAAGAGAAGACATAACTTGGCAGGTGTCCAAGTGTCTTACCTTTACATATGACAAATCCTAATCTCTGTGTTCCCGTAAATCTTCTGTTTAACTTTCCTCATCCATGAATGCCTCTTATCTTAGCTGTCATAATGACAATGGGTGCATTATAGACCGATTGGCTAAAAACTTCAATTCGACCCATTATCTCACAACGTCGAGAAATTGACCTTTATCTGTGTCAACTATTCGTATACCGTGGTATGACGTTAAAACATCGATCGATATCTTGAATGATTGATTCATTCTTTTTTCTTTCTTAACCATAGTTGTGAACTTATTCCAAGATCTTCGCATAGCGTGTTATTCTTAGACCGATGTTTGGTCAAAGGAGAAATACATAGTCACAAGATATGCGTTAAGATCGTTTCATATGGTGACGTTTGGAATTCCGACGATTAACCTTTCTTATCATTGTTGGCCTCTTATTGATTTTTAGACATCACCTTACCATGAAATTATATTCTGGAAGTTGTGATTTATAAGTCTAATATAAGATGGTAACTCGGCATCGCTTTCCAACATTTCATCTCAAAACGTCTCACATTTCACTGATAGGGTTCAAATTGGCATGCATTATGCCAAGAATCTTGTAAGATTCCATCAAGTGAAGCGTTTCATCTGTAATTAAACGTCAATCACTGTTAGTTTGAACACTTATCTTTCATTTTAACTCTTTTCCTCATTTAAGTTCATTCTTAATTTCGAAACGAAACTCTTTAAAGTAGGGGAGACGGTAACATCTTGTATTAACGTTCATTCTTAATCAACGTGAAAGCTTATAATGTTAACTAGAAGCCACATACTTTAGGCTCTCTTTAACCTCTAATGGCTCTGCCATTGCACATAAAGTAAACACTAAAGCGGTCTGCTTAATCGATGATGAATTTTCTTCTTTTGATACCCTATCAAAACCCGAAAGTTCATCAAAGTGTACCTCTGAAAATGAAAACACAAACTGCACCAAGAAAGAAAAAGAGAATCACTATGATCTATCTGTGGTTTCATGTTCACCTTCTGATTCACTTGAGAACGTGAGGATCAAATGAAATCCAAGCGTCCACATCTTGTCGTCTCAGCCTCCTCGTAAACAAATTTCGGGACGAAATTTCCTAAAGTAGGGGAGACTGTGACATCTCGTAATTTGCGTGTTAATACCTTTAATAATAATAATAATAATAATAATAATAATAATAAATATAATAATAATAATAATAATAATAATAATAACATAATAATGATAATAATAATAATAATAAATAATAATAATAATAATGATAATAGTAGTAGTAATAATAATATAATAATAATAATAATAATAACAATAATAATGATAATAATAACAATAATAAATAATATAATAATGATAATAATGATAATAGTAAAATAATAATAATAATAATAATAATAACATTAATAATAAATAATAACAATAATAATAATAATAACAATAATAATAATGAAGTCCAGGGGTAATTCTTGACATTTTTGAAACTCAAAATAAAACTTTCTCACATAAAATGTACAAGATGAAACCACAGGGACCATTCGTGTAAATATTTAAAAAATCCAACTGCTCTCTCTCCTTGTAACATCCTGTATTTTTGTGTTCATTTTATTATACCATTGTATAGCATCTTTAGTAAATCCCTTTTTATACAATAATAATAATAGATAATATTAATAATAATAATAATAATGATAATAGATAATAATAATAATAATAATAATAATAATAATAATAATAATAATAATAATAATAATAATAATAATAATAATAATAATATATAATAATAAAATAATAATAATAATAATAATAATAAATAAAATAATGAATTAAAGTGCAGGGGGTCATTTTGTCATTTTGTAAACTTTAAATGAAAGTTCATGGCATGAAATAATAAATTTGAAAGAGCAGGGGCCATTTGTGTAATTTAGCAAACCAAACCCCCACCCCCCCCGTTTTCCGGTAACCGTCGGCCGGAGCTCCGGCCGAGCTCCGGCAACGCCCAAACCCCATTTCAAACCAATCTTGACCCAATTAAACCACCCAACCCCTTCGACCATGGGTTTCGAACCCGAACCAACTCCAAAAATCGAGATTCCCGCTCGTTAACCTTTCCAAATCGAACCTCTAACCAACCGAATCAAACACCACAATCAAAACTTGCCTAAATCTGCATTTCAATCAAATTAATCACCCTAAATCATGATACGCGGCTATAATCAATCAATTAATCAATCACCATTTCAAATTTACAGCTCATAATCGATTGATTTGGTAAATTTGAACGCGTTTTCAAAATCGAACAAGTTAGAGCCAAACCGTGTAATCAAAACTATATATTGAGGGTTTCAGAATCATTTTGAAGTTCCTAAACTCCCTGAACCCTCAATTGCACAAGAAAATCTCTCAAACACAAACCCCCAAATTCAAGAACACCCGAACCCAACTCGAACTCGAAATCACTCGAAGCTTAATCAAAACAGGTAATTGAAACCTGTTTTCCACTCGTTTTGATCCAAGGATCAGAAGCCCTATGATGATTTGGGTGTCTAACACCGAATCGAGGGCCAATTGAGGATCTGTTGAACCTAGGGTTCGTGGGATTTGGGGAAATCAGGGATACTCGGTTTAAAATTAAAACAAACCAGAATGAACCAAGGCCACGGCCCTGGTTCACTGGTTCCCCGTCCCATGTACACAGGGAGGCCCCGGTTCGACCCCGGGCAGCCCCTCCCTGTTTTCTTTTTTGCGATTTTTCCTTCTTTTCTTTATTTCTTCTTAATTATTACACCTTTTTAAATTCTGAAAATTTCTAAAAATTATTTTATAAAATGCAGATTATTTTTCTGTTGTTTAATTTATTTTATGACTAAATTAATTTTGTTTTTATAAATACTTTAGTATTTATAAATACATTATTTTAGTCTTAAAAATACGAAAGAAATGAGTAAACATAATACTTGTAAATATATATATATTTTTAAATAATTAAATTGTTTAGTTATTTATACCTATATATATATATATTTATATTTGTTCTTTTAGTAATTAAATCACTTATTATGATTATACAATGTTATAATTGTTTAGTAGATATATTTATATACATATAATTAAACAATTTAATGTTTAGTTACTTATATATATATATATATATATATTTATACATAGTTCTTTTAATAGCTAAATCATTTATATTGATTATGATTATACAATATTATAATTGTTTAGTATATATAAATATTCATATATACATTCAAACAATTTAATTGTTTAGTTAGTTTATATATATATATATATATATATATATATATATTTATACATAGTTCTTTTAAATAGTTAAATCATTTATATTGATTATTTTACACAACATTATAATTGTTTAGTATATATATTTATATGTATATTCAAACAATTAAATTGTTTGATTACTTATACTTATAAATATATATATTTGTATATAGTCCCTTATAATAGCTAAATCACTCATTATAATTATTATATACAATCCTTAAAAATCGGTTTAACGTACAATTTAATCAAGTTTTATTTATTATTTCTTTTACGCGCCAACAATTGATTATACCAAGTATAATCCATTTGTTCCATTCAACCGATCACGTTATTAACATGTAATAAATACTAATAATTATTAAATCATATTAGACCTACAATTAATCATCAAACAAATTATAACGCGCTACTTTATTTCGTTTAGGTGCGTTGTGACGTTTGTGTTGGAAATCTTATTCGTGGTTATTCTTATTTCACCTACAAGTCTTCTTTATTAAACAAGTGAGTTCTTATGCCCCGCTTTACGATTAATTTCACATCTTTCGGGGTGAAACATGTTGCTTATACAAACTTACACATACACGTTTTGATACTTATTTCACACGTGCAATTCTTACATAGTCGTGGTTGTTTGGATATGTTTAGTATTATACGAGATGTGACATACGTGTGCAATCATTAACTATTGCTAGCCTAGCGAAGTCTTAGATCTTTGGGCCTGACAAGCCTATTTGGTGCTAAAGTCGATGTATTGCCGACTCCTAGAAGCCGTATGCTTGTGCACTAGGGAACCAAATACACTTAGCTAATCATGCTTATTCATATTATTCAGTCGAGGCTTGATTGTAACTATGCATGTTCTATATACTTGCTATCTTGTGACCATTGACTAGAATTGCCACATTTTGTATACTTATTGTATTTAAAACCATGAGAATTCACCAACTAGTTAGTTGACTTTATTTTCAACATGTTTCAGGTAATGTGCAAGCTTAGCAATGATTGAAGGAATGCATAAACCTAGATCATGGACCTAGGTTTAATAAAGACGATTGAATTCTTGTTTTTGTGTGATTTATTTTGAGACATTGATGTATGTGGTGATTGAAAACAATTGATTAATGGCATTTCATACTTTAACATAGCGTTATGTGGCTGTGAACAATCTTAACCCTCGCACCTCGACGTTTCCGCCGTCAAGGTTGGGGTGTGACAGATTGGTATCAGAGCCCATAACTATAGGGATTTAGGTTATTAGAAATGGTGACCTAGGCTATAGTTTATGCATGACCCTTATAGAATAGTATTCTTATGAATACATACTTATTGTTTGCATGCTGCCTAACGCTATGCCTTATTATGTGCAATGTGATGCCTTAGCATAGGTGCCTTTCTACATGATTACATATTGTTACCCGTCTCCCCTAGACTTATCTTAAACGTTAATTCTCCCCGACAGTTACTATTTCTTAAACTTATTCTCGTCTCCAAGTAGAATCTATTGATAGGAATTCTTTAGACTTTATGTCTAATCTTGTGAATATCCCATCAAGATTTTTGATTTCATAAACCAAAGAACTTGTGTGGTACATAGACACCTGTATTTTGGATTTTCTGGCAAAAGGCCCTCGGGCTAAGGCAAGCGTATACGTATAAATCTCATTGAGGGAACCGTTACGCTACCTGGGGATTTCCGGGATGAGTGATAAACTATGACCAACATACACGAGTTTCTGAGGTGAATGGGTCAATTCATCTTGACGTGTCAACGTTTCCAAATGGTGATGCGTCACCAAATGGAATCATTCCGTATAATTCATGATCCTTACCTTAATTGCCTACCCATATTATCCTTTAACCGATCCTAACCCAATTTGTATTTTTCCAGCATGTCTCGCTTCCACGGAAACCGAGGAAGATCCGGCCGTAAGCTTGCTGCCATGATTGCTCGGCAAATGGCTGCGGTCATCCCGACCATGGTGGCTGAACTCAGCAGCACTATGATCGCAAACGTCACGAACAATAGCAATGGTCAAGGGGAGAATAGTGCAAACCAACGGCGTAACACCCAGTCTTGCACCTTCAAGCAATTCAGTTCATGCAAGCCTCCCAGTTATAGTGGCAAGGAAGGTGCCACCGGTCTCTTAGAGTGGTTTGAAGGGATGGAGAACACCTTCGTCAACTGTGAGTGCCCCGAAGCACTCAAAGTGCGGTATGCCACCAGTATGCTACAGCAACGGGCCTTAACGTGGTGGAACAGTGAAAAGAGGAACCGAGGCCCCGATGCAATCTTGGCTTTAACTTGGGAGGAATTCAAAAACATAGCCATAGCCAAGTTTTGCCCGAGGAGTGAAATCCAGAAACTGGAGGAGGAATTCTGGAACTTGAAACAGGATGGCGGGAACCATCTGGCATATTCTACCCGTCATCATGAACTAAGCATACTGTTGCCACACATGGTGGATACTGTTTCCCGAAATGTGGAAAAATTTATTAAGGGTGTGCCGCCTCAAATTCAGGATGCCGTTGTGGGTAGCCGACCCGCAACTCTGGAAGAAGCTATCACCATCACTGCCCAATTGACGGAGAACCACATCCGAGCGGGCACCATGTCTGCAAAGGGTGCTAAAAAGACTGAGAAGACGACCCCCGAGGAGGTTAAAGAGGTCAAGCCTGATAACAAGAAACGGAAGTTTGTACCGGCACGGAACTATGCCGTGGCTGCTCCTAAACCGCCCCAAAGACAGTGTACTACCGGGGCTACACCGGCAGCACAAGTGCCCGTGGCAAGGGCTTATGCGGGCCCTCTACCTATGTGTAACACGTGTAGGTATCACCATCCGGGCAATCTTCCATGTCGTATCTGCACACTATGTGGCAAGTACGGGCACCTTGTGGCAACGTGTCGCCGAGCATTGGGGAACGCAGTGACGGAAACAAATCGGGTCTGCTACAACTGTGGAGAACCAGGTCACTACCGACCCCAGTGCCTCGTCTTGTGGGCAATGTTCCACAAGCTCGTGGACGTGCTTTCAACATCAACGCGAACCAAGCCCAGGCGAACAACGAGGTGGTGAACGGTACGTAAAAAATTGCAACCCTATCCCTATAGAATTTCTCTTAAAATTCCTTACTTGTGTCCTTAAGTGCCTTTAAAACCTATACAGGTATGTTTCTTATTAATGACACCTATGCATACGTATTATTTGATTCGGGCGCCGATAGAAGTTTCGTTTCCTTAGAGTTCGAGCCGACACTTTCTAAACCTCGCTCAAATCTAGAGAGACCTCTCACCGTCGAAGTTGCTGATGGAGAACCCATCACCGTCGACGTGGTTATCCGCGATTGTCTATTGTGTCTCGATGACCATAAGTTTCTTATCGACCTTATTCCTATGAAACTCGGGAGTTTCGACGTCATTATTGGCATGGATTGGTTATCTAAGAACCATGCCGAGATCATTTGTTTCGAGAAGTGCATTCGCATGCCCTTACCCTCCGGGGACACGTTGAAGGTGTTCGGTGAACGGGCCTCCAAAGGACTCAAGCTTATGTCATGTACTAAGGCTCAGAAGTGCCTAAGTAAGAGTTATCCGGCATTCTTGGCATATGTAGTCAACACCAAAACCAAGGAGAAGGAACTCAAAGATGTTCCAGTTGTACGAGAATTCCCTGAGGTTTTTCCCGATGATCTTAGCGGGTTACCCCCCGTACGCGAAGTAGAATTTAAAATCGACTTGATTCCGGGAGCAAGCCCCGCGGCTAAATCACCTTACCGACTCGCACCATCGGAAATGCAAGAACTCTCTAGCCAACTCCAGGAATTATCCGAGAAGGGGTTTATTCGCCCTAGTTCTTCTCCTTGGGGTGCACCTGTCTTATTTGTGAAGAAGAAAGATGGGTCTTTCCGCATGTGTATCGATTACCGGGAGCTCAACAAGCTGACCATCAAGAACCGGTATCCTCTTCCACGTATCGACGATCTTTTCGACCAACTTCAAGGGGCTGCAATCTTTTCAAAAATCGACTTGCGTTCGGGTTATCATCAACTGCGAGTCCACGATGACGATATCCCAAAGACTGCATTCCGTACCCGGTATGGGCATTACGAGTTCATGGTTATGCCTTTCGGCTTAACCAATGCGCCAGCGGTCTTCATGGATCTTATGAATCGGGTGTGCAAGCCATACCTAGACAAGTTCGTCATCGTTTTCATTGACGACATTCTTATTTATTCCAAGTCTCGCTCCGATCATGAAATTCATCTCCGTCAAATCCTTGAACTGTTGAAGAAGGAACAACTGTACGCGAAATTCTCGAAATGTGAGTTTTGGCTTGAAGAAGTACAGTTCTTAGGGCACGTTGTGAATAGTCAAGGAATTCACGTCGACCCTGCGAAGGTCGAAGCCGTAAAGAGTTGGAGTGCTCCCACAACTCCGACGGAAGTTCGATCGTTTCTTGGTCTAGCCGGGTATTACCGGCGATTTATTGCCAACTTCTCAAAAATCGCAAAGCCACTCACGTCCTTGACTCAGAAGAACAAGCCTTTCGAGTGGAAAGCCGAGCAAGAAGAGGCGTTTGGGACATTGAAGCACAAGTTGTGCAATGCCCCTATTCTGACGTTACCGGATGGAAATGATGACTTCACGGTATACTGCGACGCGTCGAAACAAGGCCTTGGTTGTGTTCTCATGCAACGGGGAAAAGTCATCGCATATGCCTCGAGACAATTGAAGGTTCACGAGGTAAATTATACGACGCACGATCTCGAGCTCGGAGCGGTAGTCTTTGCTTTGAAAATCTGGAGACACTATCTATACGGCACGCAATGTATAGTCTACACGGACCATAAGAGCCTCCAACACGTTTTCAATCAGAAGGACCTCAATATGAGGCAACGTCGTTGGGTGGAACTAATTAGCGACTACGATTGTGATATCCGCTACCATCCCGGCAAGGCAAATGTCGTAGCCGATGCATTGAGTCGAAAGACGCATCAAAAGATGGTTTCCGTTCAAGAGATTCGTGACCGACGCCAATGGTTCGATACATTGGGAGAGTTTGATACTGAAGTCCGACTCGATGTCAACAATGCTACGGTGTTATTGCAGAACTTAAGGATCGATTGTGACATCGAGGCGAGTATTCGAGAAGCACAGCAAGCGGTACAAACCGAAGGGGGTATGAAGGAAGAGCTCGAGCCAAATCTCTTAGCCCAATTAGAAACAAGAGCCAATGGGCTAATGTACTTCGCAAACCGAATCTGGATCCCCAAACGCAATAACCTTCGGGCTTCTATCATGAACGAAGCACATCGGACTCGTTATTCAATTCACCCGGGCTCCGATAAGATGTACATGGACTTACGAAGTCAATATTGGTGGCCCGGAATGAAACGAGACATAGCAACCTATGTTGCTAAGTGCCTTACATGCACGAAGGTTAAAGCGGAGCATCAACGTCCAAGTGGATTACTTGAACAACCCGAAATTCCCATGTGGAAGTGGGAACATATATCCATGGACTTCATAACCAAGTTACCTCGGACATCTCGCGGGCACGATAGCATATGGGTAATCGTCGACCGATTGACTAAGTCGGCACATTTCATACCCATACGTGACACATATAAGACATCAAGGTTAGCCCGGATTTACATCGACGAGATCGTAAGCCGTCATGGTGTGCCTCTTCACATTATATCTGACCGAGACGCTCGATTCACTTCTCACTTTTGGTCTACTATGCAAGAACTTCTGGGTACACAATTGGATTTAAGCACGGCTTACCATCCCCAAACCGATGGCCAAACCGAGCGGACGATCCAAACCCTGGAAGACCTGTTACGTCTCTGTGTCCTTGATTTTGGGGGCGACTGGGATACGCACCTACCGCTCGCAGAATTCTCCTACAACAACAGTTACCACTCAAGCATCCAAAGGCACCGTTCGAAGCACTTTACGGTCGTAAGTGTCGTTCACCAATCTGCTGGACCGACGTTGGCGAGAATCTTATTACCGGTCCCGAGCTCATACAAGAGACGACCGATAAAGTCGCTATCATCCGCAAGAACCTGGAAGTGGCAAGGAGTCGACAGAAAAGCTACGCTGATAAACGTCGAAAGCCACTGGAATTCCAAGTTGGGGAGATGGTCCTTCTCAAGGTCTCACCGTGGAAGGGTGTGGTTCGCTTTGGAAGGAAAGGCAAGTTAGCTCCTAGGTTTGTAGGGCCTTTCAAGGTTCTGAAAAGGATCGGGAAAGTGGCCTACAAACTAGAACTACCCTCCGACCTTAGTGGAATTCACCCTGTCTTCCACGTCTCGAATCTGAGGAAGTGTCTGGCCGACGATAATTTGCATGTGCCATTGGAAGACATTCAGATCGACGAATCACTACACTTCGTTGAAAAACCCGTCGAAATCATGGATCGCATTATGAAGAAGACTAGGACCTCTACGACCCCAATCGTAAAGGTTCGATGGGAGAATAAACGAGGAGCGGAATTCACTTGGGAGCGTGAAGAACATATGAAGAAGACTTACCCTTACTTATTCTTGTAACTTTTTTTTTTATTCTTAATTTCGGGACGAAATTCTTTTAAGTTGGGGAGACTGTAACATCCTGTATTTTGTGTTCATTTTATTATACCATTGTATAGCATCTTTAGTAAATCCCTTTTTATACAATAATAATAATAGATAATATTAATAATAATAATAATAATGATAATAGATAATAATAATAATAATAATAATAATAATAATAATAATAATAATAATAAATAACAATAATAATAATAATAATAATAATAATAATAATAATAATAATAATAATAATATAATAATAATAATAATAAAAAAATAATGAATTAAAGTGCAGGGGTCATTTTGTCATTTTGTAAACTTTAAATGAAAGTTCATGGCATGAAATAATAAAATTTGAAAGAGCAGGGGCCATTTGTGTAATTTAGCAAACCAAACCCCCACCCCCCCCGTTTTTCCGGTAACCGTCGGCCGGAGCTCCGGCCGAGCTCCGGCAACGCCCAAAACCCCATTTCAAACCAATCTTGACCCAATTAAACCACCCAACCCCTTCGACCATGGGTTTCGAACCCGAACCAACTCCAAAAATCGAGATTCCCGCTCGTTAACCTTTCCAAATCGAACCTCTAACCAACCGAATCAAACACCACAATCAAAACTTGCCTAAATCTGCATTTCAATCAAATTAATCACCCTAAATCATGATACGCGGCTATAATCAATCAATTAATCAATCACCATTTCAAATTTACAGCTCATAATCGATTGATTTGGTAAATTTGAACGCGTTTTCAAAATCGAACAAGTTAGAGCCAAAACCGTGTAATCAAAACTATATATTGAGGGTTTCGGAATCATTTTGAAGTTCCTAAACTCCCTGAACCCTCAATTGCACAAGAAAATCTCTCAAACACAAACCCCCAAATTCAAGAACACCCGAACCCAACTCGAACTCGAAATCACTCGAAGCTTAATCAAAACAGGTAATTGAAACCTGTTTTCCACTCGTTTTGATCCAAGGATCAGAAGCCCTATGATGATTTGGGTGTCTAACACCGAATCGAGGGCCAATTGAGGATCTGTTGAACCTAGGGTTCGTGGGATTTGGGGAAATCAGGGATACTCGGTTTAAAATTAAAACAAACCAGAATGAACCAAGGCCACGGCCCTGGTTCACTGGTTCCCCGTCCCATGTACACAGGGAGGCCCCGGGTTCGACCCCGGGCAGCCCTCCCTGTTTTCTTTTTTGCGATTTTTCCTTCTTTTCTTTATTTCTTCTTAATTATTACACCTTTTTAAATTCTGAAAATTTCTAAAAATTATTTTATAAAATGCAGATTATTTTTCTGTTGTTTAATTTATTTTATGACTAAATTAATTTTGTTTTTATAAAATACTTTAGTATTTATAAATACATTATTTTAGTCTTAAAAATACGAAAGAAATGAGTAAACATAATACTTGTAAATATATATATATATTTTTAAATAATTAAATTGTTTAGTTATTTATACCTATATATATATATATATTTATATATTGTTCTTTTAGTAATTAAATCACTTATTATGATTATACAATGTTATAATTGTTTAGTAGATATATTTATATACATATAATTAAACAATTTAATTGTTTAGTTACTTATATATATATATATATATTTATACATAGTTCTTTTAATAGCTAAATCATTTATATTGATTATGATTATACAATATTATAATGTTTAGTATATATAAATATTCATATATACATTCAAACAATTTAATTGTTTAGTTAGTTATATATATATATATATATATATATATATATATATATATATATATATTTATACATAGTTCTTTTAAATAGTTAAATCATTTATATTGATTATTTTACACAACATTATAATTGTTTAGTATATATATTTATATGTATATTCAAACAATTAAATTGTTTGATTACTTATACTTATAAATATATATATATTTGTATATAGTCCCTTATAATAGCTAAATCACTCATTATAATTATTATATACAATCCTTAAAAATCGATTTAACGTACAATTTAATCAAGTTTTATTTATTATTTCTTTTACGCGCCAACAATTGATTATACCAAGTATAATCCATTTGTTCCATTCAACCGATCATGTTATTAACATGTAATAAATACGAATAATTATTAAATCATATTAGACCTACAATTAATCATCAAACAAATTATAACGCGCTACTTTATTTCGTTTAGGTGCGTTGTGACGTTTGTGTTGGAAATCTTATTCGTGGTTATTCTTATTTCACCTACAAGTCTTCTTTATTAAACAAGTGAGTTCTTATGCCCCGCTTTACGATTAATTTCACATCTTTCGGGGTGAAACATGTTGCTTATACAAACTTACACATACACGTTTTGATACTTATTTCACACGTGCAATTCTTACATAGTCGTGGTTGTTTGGATATGTTTAGTATATACGAGATGTGACATACGTGTGCAATCATTAACTATTGCTAGCCTAGCGAAGTCTTAGATCTTTGGGCCTGACAAGCCTATTTGGTGCTAAAGTCGATGTATTGCCGACTCCTAGGAGTCGTATGCTTGTGCACTAGGGAACCAAATACACTTAGCTAATCATGCTTATTCATATTATTCAGTCGAGGCTTGATTGTAACTATGCATGTTCTATATACTTGCTATCTTGTGACCATTGACTAGAATTGCCACATTTTGTATACTTATTGTATTTAAAACCATGAGAATTCACCAACTAGTTAGTTGACTTTATTTTCAACATGTTTCAGGTAATGTGCAAGCTTAGCAATGATTGAAGGAATGCATAAACCTAGATCATGGACCTAGGTTTAATAAAGACGATTGAATTCTTGTTTTTGTGTGATTTATTTTGAGACATTGATGTATGTGGTGATTGAAAACAATTGATTAATGGCATTTCATACTTTAACATAGCGTTATGTGGCTGTGAACAATCTTAACCCTCGCACCTCGACGTTTCCGCCGTCAAGGTTGGGGTGTGACACTCCTCCCCCTCGTTTTTCCGGCCAGAATTCCGGCCACCGCCGGCCGAGCTCCGGCGAGACCAAACGCACCAATTTCACGCGGTTTTGACTCAAATTAAAGGTCCCGACACCCTCTAGACCAAGATTCGAACCCTATGTACCTTTAATCATCGAATAATTCGGATCCAAAGCATCCCACCTCGAATCCACTTTATTCCCGACCGTTCAACGGTCGGTTAACCCACCAAACCACAATAATAATTCAATTAATCGCACATATATGATCGCCTAACTGAAACTAAACTCATACACATTCCCAATTTCATCTGAAATCACTTGAAATCACAGCTGCAACCACCTCGAACCCGTCGAACCTGCAACTAACTGGTTCACCTTCTTTCGAGCTTCAAAACCCGAAATTGATAAAGGGCTTTCAATCATCATTCCCAATAGAAGCTTCGTGTGGAATCAATTTGAGTATCAACGAAGTTTGCACCTCGAATCATACCCAACCGTGGTCGCGACTGTTCTTGTTGGGTTCAACACCAAATCAACATCATATGGGTAATTACACACACACACACTTGGTTTTACATGAGGGTCAAAAGCCCTATGATTTCAGATATCTTAGAAATCGAATCGAGCTTCAATTTGGGATCAATCGAATTAGGGTTCATCGGATTTGGGGGATTTCTGCAAATGGTGTTTTTTATAAATTAAAAGCTGTCTCATATCGCATCTGCATGCCTTGGACTAGTGGTATGTGTGTGGGAGTATGGAATGGAGGTCCCGGGTTCGACCCCGGGCACCCCCTTATATGTCACACCCCAACCTTGACGGCGGAATCGTCGAGGCGTGAGAGTTAAGATTGTTCACAGCCACATAACGCTATTGCCTGAAACATGTTAAAAATAACAGGTCAACATATTGTTGGTGAGCATTCTATAGTTTTTCATACATAAGTATATAAAAGATGGCAATTCATGTTGTAAATTAGAGAACAAGGTAACTAGGGATGTAAGACAGAATGCACAATCAAACCTTGACAAAGTTTTACAAGTCTCAAACGTTTACAAGTATATACGATTAGCTAAGTGTACTTGGATAAACCAAGCAGGCTTGTCAGGCCCATAGATCTATGACGTCGCCAGGCTAGCAATAGTTAATGATTGTACATATATTCGACATTACATGGTAGCTACATGATTCAACTAATCACAACATACAAGTAAATTGCCATAAGTTTACAAGATTCAACGTGTTTACAAGTGTAATGGTTAATATTGTAACATGTTTCACCCAAAAGTGTGTGAAATAATAAAATGGGTATAGAAATACTCACTTGGCGATTAAGTATAAATTGGACGATTAATAAGAAATAATAATACGCGTCGTTTCAACGAATTCCTTTATAAGGTACCTAGAAATACATATTAAGATTTATAATAAGATTAACGGTTTAATGTGAATTAGAGTCTTAGATGGAATTTGGGGTTTTGACAGGTAATGAATATTACTTGTATTTCAATTTATTCAAAGGAAATATGTATTTTAAGTATTTTAAATCCTGGAAGTGAAATTAGGTTTAATATCTGATAATGTTCAAATATATCTTATATATATTCTTGTTAATAAATATCATTATGATAACGTATTACCCGATAACAATTTATTAATCCGAATTAATTGTTAAAGTATATTTTATACGAAGTGACTTATAATTACGTTTGTAAATAATTGTGAAATTTAATCATGAAACGCATATAATTTCTACGAGAAATTCATGATTACGTTAACATCGTGATCAATAATAATTTGATATTTTAAACTATTATTTAAAGTCATGTTTTAATAAAAATAAACCAATTATATTATTTGTTATTGGATATTTTATATAAAAATTAAAGTGTTTTCAAAGAAATAATTTTACAGAAATTATTGGATAACTATTAAAATAATTAGAGTTTATAAAATAAATTTTTAGAATTTTCAGAATTTTTTTATGATTTTTAAAGGCTTAAAAAGCCAATTAAAAAAATAATGGGGGTGCCCGGGGTCGAACCCGGGACCTCCTGTCTACACACACATGCACCAAACCAGTGAACCAAGGCCGCAACCGCGGTTAAGAATGGTTCCCAATTGTTTTAAGCACACCTGCGATTCAATCCCAAATCCCACGAACCCTAACTCGAACAGGTTCAAAATTGAAGCTCAATTCGAGTTTGATTATGTCTAGATTCATGGGGCTTTTGATCCTCATGTAAAATCGAGTACAATGATGTGTTAAATTACCTGTTTTGATGTTAAATCGATAGAGAACAGATTAAGAACAGTTCGCGGTCGATGTGAGGATCGATGGATGAGCAATACTTGATGAAAATCGAATTAAATTTGTAGGAAGTTTCGTATGCTGTTCTAGATTAAAAGCCCTTTGTTAATTTTGTAGATTGAAGCTCTGTTGATGGTGTTCGATAAGGTTGCAGGTTCGATGAAGACGACGACTGATTTCTGTGTGTTTATGTGCATTCGATTGAAATTACAGATTGCATTTCATTTATAGTGTGATAAAGTTCAACTTGATTGAATCAATTTGTCTAAAGTAGTCTTTGAATGGGTCAATTAACTTTGAACGGTCGGGAAAGAATTTGGATCCAATGTTTGTGAGCTTTGGATATTGATTACACGCGTTTCAGGGTGCCTCGAGTTCGAATCTTGGTCGCAAAGCTGTCGGGGCATTGGATTCGGGTTGAAACCGCGTAATTTTTGAGTATTTCACTCGCCGGAGATCGGCCGGAGACGGCCGGAATAGGGTGGCCGGAAAAACGGGGAAGGGGGTTGGGTTTTTAAAAATTTTTCACTTTGGCCCCTGCGGTTTTGTTTTCTTTATTTCGTACATAAACTTCTTTTGAAGTTTGATAAATGACCAAACATCCCCTAGACTTTAATATTATCATTTTTATTTTTATTATTCTTGTTATCATTATTATTATTATTATTATTATCATTATTATTATTATCATTATTATTATTATCATTATTATTATTCATTTATTTATTTATTTTATTATTATTATTATTATTATTATTATTATTATTATTATTATTATTTGCGAAATACGAAATGTTACAGTCTCCCCTACTTTAGGAAATTTAGTCCCGAAATTTGTTTACGAGGAGGCTGTGACGACAAGATGAGGACACTTGGAGGACTTTCAGGTTTTGATGAAGAAGAAAATTCATCATCGATTAAGCTGGCCGCTTTAGTGTTTACTTTATGTGCAATGGCAGAGCCATTAGAGGTAAAAAGAGAGTCTAACGTGTGTGTCTTCCAATTAGCCTCATGAATGTTAATTATCGTATAAATACAAAGTGTTACTGTCTCCCCTACTTTAAAGAATTTATTCAGAATTTAAAAATGAACTAAACAAACAAATACGGGTATCTCTGCTTCATATGATCCTCCCACTCCCACGTGAACTCAGCTCCACACTTGTTCTCCCAACGAACCTTGACAATTGGAGTTGTTGTGGTTCTAGTCTTCTTCATGATGCGATCCATAATTTCGACAGGTTTCTCGATGAAATGCAATGACTCGTCGATCTGAATGTCTTCCAGTGGAACATGCAGACTCTCGTCGGTCAAACACTTTCTCAGATTTGAGACATGAAACACAGGATGAACTCCACTAAGGTCAGAAGGTAGTTCCAGTTTATAAGCCACTTTCCCGATTCTTTTCAGGATTTTGAATGGTCCTACAAATCTTGGAGCTAGTTTGCCCTTCTTTCCAAAGCGAATAACGCCTTTCCATGGTGAAACCTTAAGAAGAACCATATCACCAACTTGAAACTCCAACAGTTTACGATGCTTATCGGCATAGCTCTTTTGTCGACTTCTTGCCACTTCAAGGTTCTTGCGGATTGTAGCGACTTTATCGGTCGTTTCTTGTATAAGTTCAGGACCAGTGATAAAGTTTTCACCAATGTCGGTCCAACAGATCGGTGATCGGCATTTACGACCATAAAGTGCTTCGAACGGTGCCATCTTGATACTCGAGTGATAACTATTGTTATACGAAAATTCCGCGAGCGGTAAATGCGTATCCCAATTACCACCAAAGTCAAGGACACATAGTCGTAGCAAATCCTCGAGGGTTTGGATTGTTCGTTCGGTTTGGCCATCAGTTTGAGGATGGTAAACCGTACTTAAATCTAATTGAGTACCCAAGAGTTCTTGCATAGATGACCAAAAGTGTGAAGTGAAACGAGCATCTCGATCAGAAATGATGTGCAACGGTACGCCATGACGACTAACAATTTCATCAATGTATATGCGAGCTAGTCTTGAAACCTTGTAAGTGTCTCGTATAGGTATGAAATGTGCCGTCTTGGTCAAACGATCCACAATCACCCATATACTATCATGACCACGAGGAGTACGTGGTAACTTGGTTATGAAATCCATGGATACATGTTCCCATTTCCACATAGGGATTTCAGGTTGTTCAAGTAAACCACTTGGTCGTTGATGCTCCGCTTTGACTCTTGCACACGTGAGACATTTGGAGACATAAACCGCAATATCTTTCTTCATTCCAGGCCACCAATATTGACCACGCAAGTCCATGTACATTTTATCGGAGCCAGGATGAATAGAATATCGGGTGTGATGAGCTTCGTTCAAAATGATGTGTCGAAGGTTATCACGATTTGGGATCCAAAGTCGATTGAGAAAGTACCATAGACCGTTTGGTTTTTCCTCCAGTTGTGATAGAACGTTAGACACCAAATCCTCATTACTTCCTTCGTCGGTTATTGCCGCTTGTTGAGCCTTGCGAATGCATAACTCGAGATCACTATCAATTCTTATGTTTTGGAGCATGATAGTAGCCTCGTTAATATCCACACGAACCTCGGTATCAAATTCTCTTAACGTGTGAAACCACTGTCTTCGATCTCGGATTCCTTGTAGTGAGACAGTTTTGTTATGGACCTTGCGACTCAGCGCGTCGGCTACAACATTCGCCTTTCCAGGATGATAGCGAATGTCACAGTCGTAGTCGCTGATTAACTCGATCCAACGTCTTTGTCTCATGTTGAGATCTTTTTGGTTGAACACATGTTGGAGACTTTTGTGGTCGGTGTAGACTATGCATTTCGTCCCATAAAGATAATGTCGCCAGATCTTCAAAGCGAAAACCACAGCACCGAGTTCAAGATCATGAGTCGTGTAATTCACCTCGTGAACCTTCAATTGTCTTGATGCATATGCTATCACCTTTCCTCGTTGCATAAGAACACAACCAAGACCTTGTTTTGAAGCATCATAATATACGGTGAAATCATCGTTTCTATCGGGTAGGGTCAAGATAGGAGCATTGCTTAGTTTGTGTTTTAATGTTTCAAAAGCTTCCTCTTGCTCGGGCCCCCACTCGAATGGTTTATTCTTTTGTGTTAAGGAAGTGAGCGGCTTCGCGATCCTCGAAAAGTTAGCGATAAATCACCGATAATAACCAGCAAGACCAAGGAAAGAACGAATCTCGGTCGGTGTCGTGGGAACACACCAATTCTTCACAGCTTCCACCTTTGCAGGATCAACGTGAATTCCTTGGCTATTCACCACGTGTCCTAGAAATTGAACCTCCTCGAGCCAGAAATCACACTTCGAGAACTTCGCGTACAATTGCTCATTCTTCAACAGTTCAAGAACTTGTCGCAAATGCAGTTCATGCTCGGCGTTGGTTTTGGAGTAGATGAGGATGTCATCAATGAAGACGATCACAAACTTATCTAGATAAGGCTTGCATACTCGATTCATGAGATCCATGAAAACAGCAGGAGCATTAGTCAAGCCAAAAGGCATCACCGTAAACTCATAGTGCCCATAACGAGTACGAAACGCGGTCTTTGGGATGTCATCATCATGGACACGTAATTGGTGATATCCAGAACATAGATCAATCTTCGAGAATATAGTAGCTCCTTGAAGTTGATCAAACAGATCGTCGATACGAGGGAGAGGATACCGGTTTTTGATGGTCAACTTGTTGAGCTCTCGGTAATCGATACACATACGGAATGACCCATCTTTCTTCTTCACAAATAAGACAGGTGCACCCCAAGGAGAAGAACTAGGGCGGATAAACCCTTTTTCGGATAATTCCTGGAGTTGGCTAGAGAGTTCTTGCAATTCCGATGGTGCAAGCCGATACGGTGACTTAGCCACGGGTTGTGCTCCTGGTATCAAATCAATTTTAAATTCAACTTCACGCACGGGAGGTAAACCACTAAGGTCATCGGGAAATACTTCAGGAAAGTCTCGTACAATAGGGACATCCTTAAGTTCTTTCCCTTTGGCTTTTGTGTTGACCACGTAAGCCAAGAAGGCTATATACTTCTTGTTTAAGCACTTTCGGGCTTGAGTGCAAGACATGAGTTTGAGTCCTTGTGATGATTTCTCGCCGAACACTTTCAAAGTATCCCTGGATGGTAATGGTATTCGAATACACTTCTTAAAACAAACGATCTCGGCATGATGTTTGGCTAGCCAATCCATTCCAATGATGACGTCAAAGCTTCCGAGTTTCATAGGAATAAGATCAATAGAGAATTCGTGCTCGTCAAAGCTTATGATGCAATCACGTATTATGACGTCAACGACAATAGGTTTTCCATCGGCGACTTCGACCGTGTAGGGTCTTTCCAGATTAATACGTGATTTAAGAAGTATGGGCTCGAATTCTAACGACACGAAACTCTTATCCGCACCCGAATCAAATAATACAGATGCATAATGATCATTTACAAGATACATACCTGTTCGGTAAAAAAATTTTTTTATTATTGATACGATGATTACAAAGATGGAAAACATCAATAATACAAGAAATGATTCAAACGGGGTTCTTCGTCGTACCATTCACAACGTCATTGCTGACTTGTGCTTGGTTGGCGTTGATATTGAAAGCCCTTCCACGAGCTGGTGGCACGTTGCCCGCATTTCGAGGGCATTGCGGACGGAAATGACCAGGCTCGCCACAGTTGTAGCAGGTTCGGTTGGCAAGCATTGCGGCGTTGTTTGGTGCACGAAGACAAGTAGTCACCAAGTGGCTATACTTTCCACACAACGAGCAAATTCGGCATGGAACGTTACCCGCATGATGGTACTTGCACGTGTTACACATTGGCAGAGGACCCGCATAAGCTTTAGCCATGGGAGCTTGAGTTGCAACCACCATTTGTTTTTTAGGAGCATTTGGAGTGGTCACAGCATAGTTGCGTGTTGGTGTGTACTTGCGCTTCTTATTGTTGTTGTTGTTGTGAGACGGTTCAGCTTTAGTCTCCTTAACGACTTCAGTAGCCATCTTTTCCACCTTCTTTGCACCCTTCACCGACATGGTGCCCGCTCTTATATGATTCTCGGTAAGTTGAGCGGTGATAGTGATGGCTTCCTCCAAGGTGTTGGGTCGGCTGCCCACTACTGCATCTTGAATTTGGGGTGGTACACCCTTTATGAACTTCTCAATGTTGCGGGGGACAGTGTCGACCATATGGGGTAGTAGTAAACTCAACTCGTGATGCCTAGTTGAGTAGGCCAAATGGTCACCACCATCTTGCTTCAAGTTCCAGAACTCTTCCTCCAACTTTTGCAGTTCGCTTCTTGGGCAGAATTTTGCGATGGCGATGTTTTTGAACTCTTCCCAAGTAAGTGCCAGAATAGCCTCGGCTCCTCGATTCCTCTTCTCGCTATTCCACCAAGTAAGTGCTCTTTGTTGGAGCATACTAGTGGCATAACGAACCTTGAGTGCTTCGGGACACTCACAGTTGGCGAAGGTGTTCTCCATGCTCTCGAACCACTCAAGAAGACCAGTGGCTCCTTCCTTGCCACTAAAACTAGTGGGCTTGCAAGAGCTAAAGTGCTTGAAAGTGCAAGTTTGGTTGTTACGGCCTTGGGTTGCACTAGTTTCCCCTTGGCCGTTGTTGTGGTTTGCGATGTTGGCAATCATGGTGCTGCTAAGTTCAGCCACCATATTTGGGATGACAGCAGCCATTTCTTGAGCAATACTGGCGGCTAGCTTACGGCTGGAACTTCCACGCCTTGCAAGTTGACGAGACATGCTGGACATACTAAAAGTGAGTTAGTTACGGGAATGAAGATAACAAAGGATATTAGTTTAGACAAAGGTAAGCTAAAGGTTGTAAGGTACACGGAATGATTCCATTTGGTAACGCATTACCATTTGGAACCGTGGACACGTCAAGGTAAATTGACTCATTTGCCTTAGAGATTTGTGTATTTTGACCATAGTTTATCACTCATCCCAGAAATCCCCAGGTAAGCGTAACTGGTCCCGTAGGATATATGCGAAACGCTTGCCTTAGCCCGAAGGCTTTTTGCCAGGAAATCCAGAATACAGGTGTCTATGTGTCACACAATATTTCTTAGGTTCATGAAATCAAAACCTTGATGAGATTTATATAGATTAGACATAACGTCTAAAGATCCAAGTCATAAGCATAAGTATACGATTCCACGTGTCGTCGAGAATAAGATTGAGAGGTTTCCTGTTCGGGAAGAGTCAAAGATAAGTTTAGGGAGACAAGTAACTAAGTTTAGGCAATCCTATGCTAAGGCATCAAATTGCACATAAGAAGGCATAGCATTATGTAATATGCAAACCATGTATTTACAAGATAAAAATACTATAAGGTGCATGCATAAGCTATAGTCTAGGTCATCATTAATAACCTAAATCCCTATAGTTATGGGCTCTGATACCAATCTGTCACACCCCAACCTTGACGGCGGAATTGTCGAGGCGTGAGAGTTAAGATTGTTCACAGCCACATAACGCTATTGCCTGAAACATGTTAAAAATAACAGGTCAACATATTGTTGGTGAGCATTCTATAGTTTTTCATACATAAGTATATAAAAGATGGCAATTCATGTTGTAAATTAGAGAACAAGGTAACTAGGGATGTAAGACAGAATGCACAATCAAACCTTGACAAAGTTTTACAAGTCTCAAACGTTTACAAGTATATACGATTAGCTAAGTGTACTTGGATAAACCAAGCAGGCTTGTCAGGCCCATAGATCTATGACGTCGCCAGGCTAGCAATAGTTAATGATTGTACATATATTCGACATTACATGGTAGCTACATGATTCAACTAATCACAACATACAAGTAAATTGCCATAAGTTTACAAGATTCAACGTGTTTACAAGTGTAATGGTTAATATTGTAACATGTTTCACCCAAAAGTGTGTGAAATAATAAAATGGGTATAGAAATACTCACTTGGCGATTAAGTATAAATTGGACGATTAATAAGAAATAATAATGCGCGTCGTTTCAACGAATTCCTTTATAAGGTACCTAGAAATACATATTAAGATTTATAATAAGATTAACGGTTTAATGTGAATTAGAGTCTTAGATGGAATTTGGGGTTTTGACAGGTAATGAATATTACTTGTATTTCAATTTATTCAAAGGAAATATGTATTTTAAGTATTTTTAAATCCTAGAAGTGAAATTAGGTTTAATATCTGATAATGTTCAAATATATCTTATATATATTCTTGTTAATAAATATCATTATGATAACGTATTACCCGATAACAATTTATTAATCCGAATTAATTGTTAAAATATATTTTATACGAAGTGACTTATAATTACGTTTGTAAATAATTGTGAAATTAATCATGAAACGCATATAATTTCTACGAGAAATTCATGATTACGTTAACATCGTGATCAATAATAATTTGATATTTTAAACTATTATTTAAAGTCATGTTTTTATAAAAATAAACCAATTATATTATTTGTTATTGGATATTTTATATAAAAATTAAACTGTTTTCAAAGAAATAATTTTACAGAAATTATTGGATAACTATTAAAATAATTAGAGTTTATAAAATAAATTTTTAGAATTTTCAGAATTTTTTTATGATTTTTAAAGGCTTAAAAAGCCAATTAAAAAAATAATGGGGGTGCCCGGGGTCGAACCCGGGACCTCCTGTCTACACACACATGCACCAAACCAGTGAACCAAGGCCGCAGCCGCGGTTAAGAATGGTTCCCAATTGTTTTAAGCACACCTGCGATTCAATCCCAAATCCCACGAACCCTAACTCGAACAGGTTCAAAATTGAAGCTCAATTCGAGTTTGATTATGTCTAGATTCATGGGGCTTTTGATCCTCATGTAAAATCGAGTACAATGATGTGTTAAATTACCTGTTTTGATGTTAAATCGATAGAGAACAGATTAAGAACAGTTCGCGGTCGATGTGAGGATCGATGGATGAGCAATACTTGATGAAAATCGAATTAAATTTGTAGGAAGTTTCGTATGCTGTTCTAGATTAAAAGCCCTTTGTTAATTTTGTAGATTGAAGCTCTGTTGATGGTGTTTGATAAGGTTGCAGGTTCAATGAAGACGATGACTGATTTCTGTGTGTTTATGTGCATTCGATTGAAATTACAGATTGCATTTCATTTATAGTGTGATAAAGTTCAACTTGATTGAATCAATTTGTTTAAAGTAGTCTTTGAATGGGTCAATTAACTTTGAACGGTCGGGAAAGAATTTGGATCCAATGTTTGTGAGCTTTGGATACTGATTACACGCGTTTCAGGGTGCCTCGAGTTCGAATCTTGGTCGCAAAGCTGTCGGGGCATTGGATTCGGGTTGAAACCGCGTAATTTTTGAGTATTTCACTCGCCGGAGATCGGCCGGATACGGCCGGAATAGGGTGGCCGGAAAAACGGGGAAGGGGGTTGGGTTTTTAAAAATTTTTCACTTTGGCCCCTGCGGTTTTGTTTTCTTTATTTCGTACATAAACTTCTTTTGAAGTTTGATAAATGACCAAACACCCCCTAGACTTTAATATTATCATTTTTATTTTTATTATTCTTGTTATCATTATTATTATTATTATTATTATTATTATTATTATTATCATTATTATTATTATCATTATTATTATTCATTTATTTATTTATTTTATTATTATTATTATTATTATTATTATTATTTGCGAAATACGAAATGTTACATTATATTTTTAAAATGCCTTTTTAAGCCCCAATTAAATACATAAAAATTCTTAAAAATTATAAAAATAAATTTTATAAACTTGTTTATTTTAAATCAACAAATTACCTTCTGTAAATATTTTAAAAATTTAAATAATTATCGAAAATTTTAGAAAAATATAAAAAATGGTTTTCTTTTGCAAACTTTAAATATTTTTAGACACCATATTAATTCCTGTAAAACTATTTAATAAAATATTTAAATATTTTAATAAATAGTTTAGATAAATATTATAATTAGTTTATTTTTATGAAAATAAACTTTAAAAAGTTGAAATCACTACGTTAATATCATTACGTCAATTATGAAATCTTATTCACATTTTATGAATTTAATCATTTTATAAGAATTTAATTTCCTAAAAATTATTATAAAATGGATTAATAAATTATCTTTTATTGTGTAAAATATATACGATTTTAAGAACTAATCATATTTATAAAAACCTCAAAATCCTAAAATCCTAGTTCGCGTTAAAACGTTAACCTTGTTAATAAACTTAAACTTGTAAAATGTATATTTAGGTACATTGTGAAGGACTACGTCCAAACGACGCTTAAGATTATTCCTTATTAATCATCCAAAATATACATATTCAATCATGTGAGTATTTCTATACCCATTTTATTATTTCACACACTTTTGGGTGAAACATGTTACCGTATAAACGTTACACTTGTAAACACGTTGAATCTTGTAAACTTATGGCAATTTACTTGTGTGTTGTGATTAGTCGAATCATGTAGCTACCATGTAATGTCGAATATATGTGCAATCATTAACTATTGCTAGCCTGGCGACGTCATAGATCTATGGGCCTGACAAGCCTGCTTGGTTTATCCAAGTATACTTAGCTAATCGTATATACTTGTAAACGTTTGAGACTTGTAAAACTTTGTCAAGGTTTGATTGTGCATTCTGTCTTACATCCCTAGTTACCTTGTTCTCTAATTTACAACATGAATTGCCATCTTTTATATACTTATGTATTCAAAACTATAGAATGCTCACCAACAATATGTTGACCTTTTATTTTTAACATGTTTCAGGCAATAGCGTTATGTGGCTGTGAACAATCGTATTCCTCACGCCTCGATGTTTCCGCCGTCAAGGTTGGGGTGTGACATAAACTCACCTTGAATTGATGTAATAAAATGAACGGAAGCTTCAACGAATAATGCACGACCAAACACGATCAACACCTATTATTAATTGTAATTAAGTTTTTAAAATGTGCTCAACGCGAACGATTACATTTGATCGGATTCGGGTCGGTTCGGTTTGACGTACACGATTTGATATACTAACAACCCTATGTATTAATAATATTACCAATATTGATATTAATAATAACAATAATGGCATGATCATAATTATAATGATAATATTCGTATTTGTAAATAATTTGTGAAATTTATTAAATATAATTCCTTCATTTAACATAATAAATCCATAATTAAAATAATATAATCTCCATTAATAACTTGATGATTTAAATTATTATTTAAAAATCCATTTTATAAAAGTAACCATTTATAACATTTGTAATAATCATATAAATAAATAAATAAATAAGGTATTTAAAGAAATAAATTTCCAGAAAATAATTAGATAACTTCTAAAATAAACAAAGTTTATAAAAATTATTTTTATAATTTTTAAACATTTTTCTGTATTTTTAAAAGCTCAAAAAGGCTTTTAAAAAAAATAGATGTTGGAGGCCGGGTTCGAACCCGCGACCTCAAACACACACTGCCACACACATACCAGTAAACCAAAGGCTTATAGCCGCGGTTACTCTTGGTTCGAATTTCTTTTAATCCCTGTTAATCCGTTTCCCCAATTTCAATCGAACCCTAATTCCGATTTGGGTCAAATTGATCCCCAATTCGTTGTTAATACCAACCGAATCCATGGGGCTTTTGATCCCCATGTAAAAACGATTACGAAGATGCTTTCAATTACCTGAATGATCATGATTTGAAGTGAATCGATACGAAGAACAATCCGCGACTACAGTAAAATTGATTCATGGTGCAAACGTTGTTCTTAATCAAATTAACTTCGTGTGTAGCTTCGTATGATGTTCTAGTTGCAAAGCCCTATGTCAATTTGGGTGTAAATCACTCGGATGTTGGGTTTCGACAAGGTTGCAGGTCGACACAGAGGTTTTGATCAATGGTGTGATTTCTGTGTTTTCCAAGTACAATTGAACTCGAAGGAACGTTTTAAATAGTCAAACGACTGTTAGTGTTTCATTATTTTGATTATTGTTTAGGTTAGTGCTCGATTATGGAGTTGGTCGGCCGAAGTGGGTTAGGTGGATAAATCGCACTCCATTTGTTTGCAATATTCAAATTGATGTGCCCCCCCGAGTTCGAATCCTCCACGCGATGTTGTCGGGAACTTTAGTTTGGTCAAAACCGCGTTCGTTCGGGCGTTGAGGGGGTCGCCGGAGTTGGCCAGAGAGTGGCCGGACGGCGAGAAGGGTCGACGGGGGGAATGGGGTGGGTTTTAAACATTTTACACATTTGGTCCCTGGGGTTTGGTGCTATTATTATTTTATGCAGAAAGGTTTTAAAATAAGTTTTATAATTTACATTTTAACCCCTAAGCTTTTATAAAACAATATTTTTATTATTATTATTATTGTTGTTGTTATTATTATTATTATTATTGTTATTATTATTATTATTATTTTTATTATTATTATCCTTGCAAAATAGTAAGGTAAATTAATTTGCGATAAACGGACGAAGTTAATTTTAATAGTATTAACCGAAAAAAAATTCGGGTTGTCACATTATCCTCCTGTTAGAGGAATTTTCGTCCCGAAAATTAAGATGTACTGGCAACATCCTTGAACCGGCTAGGATACTTGCGCATCATTTCGTCCTCTCGTTCCAAAGTGAACTCAGGACCATGCCGGGAGTTCCACCGAACTCTGCCAATCAGAATTTTTCTATGCTTAAGTTGTTTAACTTATCGATCCATAATTTCCAGAATATAATCTCGTGGTAAGGTGATGTCTACAAATCAAAATAAGAACAACAATGATAAGAAAAGTTATCCGTCGGAATTTAAGAATCCCAAACGTCACCATATGAAACGATCTTAACGCATATCTTGTGAAGATGTATTTCTCCTTTGACCAACCATCGGTCTAAGAATAATATGCTATGCGAAGATCTTGGAATGAGTTCACAACAATGGTCTATAATGCCCCAATTGTCATCATGACCTCTAAGATAAGAAGCATTTTAAAAGGAAAGTTAAACAGAAGATCCATAGGATCACGAAGATTAGGTCTTGTCACTTGTGAAGATAAGACACTTGGACACACACCAAGTTACGTCTTTTCCTTTAGACCAAACCCATGTCTACAAGTTACGAAGGTTTATGAACCTTTATATCCACATCGCGTTGAGGATAATAACGAGTCTTGTTGTTTAAATCCAAGATAGAATTTTAATGATTTTCAAGCTTAAGGATTCAAAAGCGATTCAAGAAGTGACTCGAACAATAGGAAACATGCTTTGCAAGGTAGCAATATTTAAGTACGTTTACATACGCAGTTTCAACAAACCATAAGCACAGCTGAGAACATTTGTATGACTAGAAAGTCATGAACATAAGTTGACAATATCTTCAGTAGAGAGATTGTTTAGGAAGGCTACCATCGCACAATCACGTTTTGATGATAGCTCAAAATGAAAGTCGATAGATAAGGAATAAATGATTCCATATAGCTAGGTCAAATGAGGATAAAACGAGATAAATCAATTTAAGAAGTTAAGTGCTCCAAGCTTGGAATAAAAATCAACCTAAAACGATTGGGTCTCCTTTCAGGTTCAGAGATCATGCTTTGGTTTGATAGGTCGAATCACCTTCTCCTGACGGACTATCTTGGTTTCCTTCTTCGATAACCAATTCATATGGTATTAAGTCTATGTCAAGGCCATGATCTTCGTGTACTTTTGTGTAACCTCTAATTATTACCATTGGTCATTTTAACAAAGTAAATAATTTCTAAACAACTAGGGTTAATGCTAAGTTAAAGAATAATTCCAGAAGAATCCAAGCTTATTATCAACCCTGGTATCAAATAGATGTGTAACTATTGATGATAAGGTACGTACATGTAACAACATTTAGTCTTGTCGAATGTGGTTTGCTTCAGTCGTAAATGTATGACTGCGTGATGTATTACTTTGACTTATATGACCTTTATTTCCATAATTTAACTGTTCTTACTTTCTAGCTATAGCCATTTCCTAATTCTGATTGTTTCTAACTTGTCCTGGGGTCCTAATCGACCTAGGGCACACTTATGGTAATGGTCGGAACTCCAACCTTCTTAATGTCCCCGTTTAGCGCATGTTAACTTAATCGTATTAACCAACATAGCTAGGTTCACAACATTGGCATTCTTGTCTACCTTAATGCTAGATTGCTTGTTCTACCCTCCAACTTCTTTCTACTACTCACTAGATTTTCCCAGTGTCCTTTCTAATTCTATTTGGTCTAATGTCATAAGGTATGACATCAGCTTTGTCAATTCAGGGAGTTCGTTAGTATAAAGAGCACGACCTAACACTATTACACGATTTTAGAATTACCATTCTAACTTTTACATTTTATTAACCCTACTATTGCATGATTTTAGAATTACCATTCTAACTTTTGCATTTTATTCCTTAGGTAATAGTACTCAATCACCAAGGCTTTGAACTTATCTTAAGTCATTTTCATCAATTGGACTTATCCTGTTTTGACTTATCTTAACTTAGCTTGAACCTGGGTGTTCCACCAGGTTAGTGCCTTGCCTCGTACGTGGCATACCTGATTCATCAAATCTATGACGACAGCTGGTGTGTTGGTCAACCCGAACGGCATGACCAAGAACTCATAGTGTTCATATCGAGTTCTAAACAATATTTTCGGTATGTCATCTTTACGAACCCTCAATTGATGATAGCCCGATCGAAGATCGATCTTTGAGGAGTGCATTGATCCCTGCAACTGATCGAAAAGATCGTCGATCCTGGGAAGGGGGTATCGGTTCTTAACAGTCAAATTGTTCAATTCCCGATAATCTTGTCAAGTACAGTTTATCCATGATTTGAGTATCAAAGATATGGTTATTAACGAAGAGTTAATTAACCGGAGTTGTACAAAGGAAACGATTGAGAAGGAATTCACTTGATCAAGGAGCGATCGAAGGAATCTATGTACAATAATCTAAAATCCGATGAAGTAGTATTATTAGAGTATGTCGCATCTCTTGTCTACTGATGTCGTATTAGCCGGCATTTTTGTCTTTCAAGACTCAATCCAACAAGTTGTGAATAAGGGTACGTATAGCAAATGCGACATCGACAGACGTATGGAATAAAAGTTGGGTTAACAACATAAGTCCTTAAGAGAGTTTCTTATAAAGCCCTTATTAATCCAAAATATAAGTCAATCAAATAATGATAGGGTGTGATTATCGAGGGTCTTCTCAAAGTACTAATATGTGATATAATACCCATAACGTTCTTAAATGAGTATACCATAGATAGTTTGTAGGACAGGCTATGTACTCATAACCAATAATGCACTTAAAGTATTCAATCAGTTCCTTAGTTACTGAAATGCTAAGTGCAGGAATGTCTCTTAGAAGATAAAATTAATGTCATGATTGGAAATATCATGAAGGTTCTAAGTAGGACAGGACTTAAGTAATAGCAAGTGTTTGTAATGTTTTGTTACCCTTAACAAGGACTTACTAGAATTATGATCCTAGCACCCTAGGGTATAGAATAGAAAACTTGTAATACTCATGATCGTTACTTCTCCCGCGTCCACGTCCTCTTCCAGACATTCTTTAAATTACCAAATATCAAAATATCAGTCGTATGAAAATAGACCTTTTGTCTTGAAATGAAAAGGAAGAGAAATTCAAGGATTTAAAGAAATAGACAAGCTAGAGAATCAGTCCGAATCCGTGGGATTCACACAAATGTCATGGTTTGAATTTCGTCCAAATTCAAGGTAAGGGTGAGCATTCCTACAAGTAGAACTGATAGATAGTTAATGGCTATGTTCTATGAAGACCGAGACTTTCTTGCTCAAGGTGTAGGAATGATGACTTATACTGACTACAATGTTACCACCTGACCAGATTCACCGAACTTAGCATAGACAGATTACAATTACGTGTGCACCCGTAATGGTAATTTGCTTTGCATGATCACCCCGGTTCCTCCTATCAGGCTAACATATCTTGTCAAGTATAGTGGTCATCAATGATAGAAGTACCAAGTATGTATGTATTATATCGGGGTTGATTAATCAAAGTATACGAAAGGATCAGTAAAGTTTTTGGGAATCATTGACACGCCAAGGTAATTTGACCCATTTGCCTTAGAGACCTGTGTATTGACCATAGTTTATCACTCATCCCAGAAATCCCCAGGTAAGCATACCAGGTCTCACAATGAGATTTATGCGATATGCTTGCCTTAGCCCGAGGGCCTTTTGCCAAAAAATCCAGAATACAGGTGTCTATGTGTCACACAAATCACGAAGAACATTTAGGCGATGTCAAATGCACACAAACTCTCCCGTGACTCACAGCAACTTGGAGCCACCATCCCGGTAGCCATATGCTCACAGGGATATGTTAAAGCAAAAATTTCCAGGCAACCAATTTAGTAGGCATAGCTTAGTAATCTATGTGTGTGTAACTAATGCAAATCCAGCTATAGTCTAAAATGCAATGCAGATGAGATGCAAAGTTCATTTTAGTTCGCTATAACTAATGCTCTGATACCAATCTATCACACCCTCAAAATCCGCTAACGGGGTTTTACCGTCAGGCGTGTGACACAACCAGGATCTCAGATAAGCATCAGTTACACCAAATGACTCGATAATTACAAATCATATAAGTTGTTTAATTTTAATGAAACAAACCAAATATATTTAAGTTGTGCGGAAGCGAAAACAGGAAAACATTTAACAAAAGTTTTAGAACACGCAAACACGCGTCCAATCCAATTTATGTAAAGTAAATGCTAATTAAATCTTGAAAACAGTTTGAGATGAACGCGGAATGATATGCAGTGGATGTTGTGCTCCTAGACGTGCCACATCAATGTCCTGAGAGAAAACATGCAAAAATCTCAGTACAAGACTGGTGAGTTCACAGGTTTATCAGAAAACAGTAAGTATCAGTAATGAAATCCCCGGATTATGTAATCCGATAAGTATCAGTAATGAAATCCCCGGATTATGTAATCCGATAAGTATCAGTAATGAAATCCCCGGATTATGTAATCCGATAAGTATCTGTAATGAAATCCCCGGATTATGTAATCCGATAAGTATAATGAAATCCCCGGATTATGTAATCCGATAAGTATAATGAAATTCCCGGATTATGTAATCCGTCAAGTATAATGAAATTCCCGGATTATGTAATCCGTCAAGTATAATAAAATTCCCGGATTTTGTAATCCGTCAAGTATAATGAAATTCCCGGATTATGTAATCAAAGCATATAATGGGTAGCTAGTCCATAATGATCACTATGTGTATGAAGTCGCGACCGAGCTGACATGTAATCAAATAATAAAGTAGGCCCGATTGTGGATCACACACCACAACCTCTAATAGGCTAACTGTTCACCCGTTTGCGAACGTTGTGCTAGCGCGACCTAGCCCGGGTGGGGTATGTCAATCCCAGTAGATCTACTAACAATCACCTCGCTATTTGCATATTAACGGTCCGAAGGGCAAAGTATAACACCATAGTATCAAGTATATGCAGTATTACAAAACCCAATGTAATGTAACGTTTTTGAAAACAGCATTTTTCTCTCCCCCAAAAAGAGTATAAAGTAAAAGTGGGGCTGTAAACTCACCTTGAATTGATGTAATAAAATGAACGGAAGCTTCAACGAATAATGCACGACCAAACACGATCAACACCTGTTATTAATTGTAATTAAGTTTTTAAAATGTGCTCAACGCGAATAATTACATTTGGTCGGATTCGGGTCGGTTCGGTTTGACGTACACGATTTGATATACTAACAACCCTATGTATTAATAATATTACCAATATTGATATTAATAATAATAATGGCATGATCATAATTATAATGATAATATTCGTATTTGTAAATAATTTGTGAAATTTATTAAATATAATTCCTTCATTTATCATAATAAATCCATAATTAAAATAATATAATCTCCATTAATAACTTGATGATTTAAATTATTATTTAAAAATCCATTTTTATAAAAGTAAATATTTATAACATTTGTAATAATCATATAAATAAATAAATAAGATATTTAAAGAAATAAATTTTCAGAAAATAATTAGATAACTTCTAAAATAAACAAAGTTTATAAAAATTATTTTTATAATTTTTAAACATTTTTCTGTATTTTTAAAAGCTCAAAAAGGCTTTTAAAAGAAATAGATGTTGGAGGCCGGGTTCGAACCCGCGACCTCAAACACACACTACCACACACATACCAGTAAACCAAAGGCTTATAGCCGCGGTTACTCTTGGTTCGAATTTCTTTTAATCCCTGTTAATCCGTTTCCCCAATTTCAATCGAACCCTAATTCCGATTTGGGTCAAATTGATCCCCAATTCGTTGTTAATACCAACCGAATCCATGGGGCTTTTGATCCCCATGTAAAAACAATTACGAAGATGCTTTCAATTACCTGAATGATCATGATTCGAAGTGAATCGATACGAAGAACAAGCCGCGACTACAATAAAGTTGATTCATGGTGCAAACGTTGTTCTTAATCAAATTAACTTCGTGTGTAGCTTCGTATGATGTTCTAGTTGCAAAGCCCTATGTCAATTTGGGTGTAAATCACTCGGATGTTGGGTTTCGACAAGGTTGCAGGTCGACACAGAGGTTTTGATCAATGGTGTGATTTCTGTGTTTTCCAAGTACAATTGAACTCGAAGGAACGTTTTAAATAGTCAAACGACTGTTAGTGTTTCATTATTTTGATTATTGTTTAGGTTAGTGCTCGATTATGGAGTTGGTCGGCCGAAGTGGGTTAGGTGGATAAATCGCACTCCATTCATTTGCAATATTCAAATTGATGTGGCCCCCCGAGTTCGAATCCTCCACGCGATGTTGTCGGGAACTTTAGTTTGGTCAAAACCGCGTTCGTTCGGGCGTTGAGGGGGTCGCCGGAGTTGGCCGGAGAGTGGCCGGACGGCGAGAAGGGTCGACGGGGGGAATGGGGTGGGTTTTAAACATTTTACACATTTGGTCCCTGGGGTTTGGTGCTATTATTATTTTATGCAGAAAGGTTTTAAAATAAGTTTTATAATTTACATTTTAACCCTCTAAGCTTTTATAAAACAATATTGTTATTATTATTATTATTGTTATTATTATTATTATTATTATTATTATTGTTATTATTATTATTATTATTATTATTTATTATTATTATCCTTGCAAAATAGTAAGGTAAATTAATTTGCGATAAACGGACGAAGTTAATTTTAATAGTATTAACCGAAAAAAAATTCGGGTTGTCACAAATATTGGTTACTACTTAATGGTTTTTTTTTCAATTTGACTTAAATTAAAGAATTATGAAATTTGGTTTTTTAGTGAAATTTTTTCTTCACTATTACCGTTTACTTCAGGTTAATATAAAAAATAATCATTAAACAGTAACCATGATTCATATATTTCGCATTTGTCTTGTTTAAATTAAATTTTTTCAACCATATTAAACAAATTATACAAGATCAAAACACCTAATGAAAATTAAATGCTTTAAAGGAAAACAAGTTTTATGACGTGTCTCTACTTAACATTTAAAATACTTAATTACTACAAAGTGAAGTTTTTTCAAAACTAAATATGTGGAATAATTAGATTTTATACTTAAATACATATATAACTTTTGACATTATAATAAAAACATTATTCAGTTCCACCTTAATTAAAAAAAAAGCAAACAATAAAACCATATTAGTAACATATTTTGTTTTATTTATTTTTCTTAAAAATATTGGCGAATGTTTGATAATTTAATTTATATGTATATAAATATGTACACACCTATATGGGTAACGAGTTGAGTCCAACGACACTAATTTGATACTAGAGTGTTAAATCTTACCCTGAGGTCAAGTGTTCGAGCCTCACCTGACAGGTTTCTGTATATTAGTTATAGAGTAGATTAGGTGGAGTATGATAGGTAAGGTTACATCTAGTCGTTCAAAATAAAAACTGTACACACATATACATTTTACTTCTTAAAACATCTTGTATACATTGATTCTAAAACAAGATTAACCTACTCATTGTTTACCATTAAACTTGAATGCTCAATCTCATAGAGAGCAACCATACTATATACAGATCAGGTACTATTAAATTACCCATGGTTTAATGGTCTGGTGAGATCGACAAATGGTGATTTATTCATAAAAGTAACATTGCTTCAAATCCTTGTAATATGTAAGTTGATTAGGTGGTATTTTTTTGAACAACTACGTAATTTTTTATTTTCACATAAAATTACACTTGTAAAGATTTAAACTCACATTATATTTGTGGAAATATTTACAAATATACTGTTATAATTAGGTGGTATTCAAGAGTAAAAATTTGTCGTTAAAAAAAGATACGATTAACCTACAAGCACTTTGGCAAAAACGATAATTAAGTAGGTAGCTATGAAATTATAAATACGTAATCATCCTTATTATTCGATTGATATACAATTAAAAAGAGCCTCACTGATCAGAAATTGACCCTTTTTGAAATGTTGACTTTGACTACTTTTTTTGTTTGCCTACCCATTCACCATCTCCTCCATGGTAGTGAGGTAGTGATGCTTGCAAATTGTGAAATTCCTAAAGATTAAAGAATAAAAGATGATGACAACATCACATTCTATAATTACCCATATTTAATATTAAATATTAGAATATTTATTTACATTATCTTGATAGTCGATCAAAATTTTACAAACGAACTGTTGACTACTATATATTTTGACTTTTTTCATTGGTGTTTAGCCAACTTTGTTTTTCATATACGAGATAATCATATAACTATATAAATTAACATGATATGTTACTTTAGACTACTCGTGTTTATTATATACAAATCAAACTTTACAAACATTTAAAATCTTTTTTTTTTTTTTGTATAAGGGTTAACTTAGTTTTTATGTTTCAAAGAGAAGTTCATCAACCTAATTTTAATACTCTAAAGTCTCTTAAATTGTAATTGTAATATACATGAAAACTTCACTAAACTGCTTATTGTATTTTAATTCTAAACTTCTCTAAATACATGTGATTTTGAATTTTCTTTTAAATAATAACTTTTAGGTGTTGTTTGTTTTTTTATAGCAAAATGTTTGCAATATACGAATCACATCTGCAGACATCTGCAGGAGAAGCGGTGGACCAAACCTCTGCAGTCTACAATAAGAAGAGTGTCTGTTTTTTAACGTCTGGAGACTACTAAAATCAACTGGTTGTGGTATACGGTGGTGCTGGATGATGGTGGTGATGGTGGGAGGGGGGTGGACGGTGGGTGGTGGTGGTGGCGACGGTGGGTGGCGGCGGACGGTGGTGGAGGCAGACGGTGGTGGCGGTGGACGGTGGTGGTGGCGATGGATGGTGGTGGTGGACATGGGTGGTGGTGGGTGATGGTGTTTAATACTCTGTGGATTTTAAAAGACTTTAGAAGTGGTTGTGCGAAATCTGCACCATGCGGACCTCGCGCAGACCCTTTTTAATGAAAAGTGTTCCAAAAAACAAACACTCCGCAGACCTCAACATCTACGCGTGGTCTGCACAGCGCAGACAAAAAAGATCAGGAAGAGCTTTTGTAAAAAACAAACACCCCCTTAGTTCATAAATTGATCAAACTATGATTATATAAATTTTATTTTACAAATATATTTACTAGTATTAATCCTTTGTAGGGGCGTAAAACCATGCTAAGTAGCACAAATATCACCACCTTCAGCTATCACCAACGTCAGAAAAGCTCAACGAAAGTTCAATCGGAGACAACATAAAAAACAATAGCCGATCATAAAACTCCAAAGGGTTAATCATCATGTCATCAGTGATTTCAAATCCAGAGGTTAATCGTACTCTGGCAACTTTACGTAAGGCAGAGTTCAGATATACAACCGGAAGCCAAGACGAAACCATACCTAGAAACTCTAAATGGTTAACCAGATTACTAACTAAGTCAACCTAGGACTCACGCGTTACGTCAGGATAGTTAAACAAAAAAAATATATGTGAAAACATTGAACTAGGAACTCACAAAATCTAAACCGTAATAAAAAAATAAAATTCATAAACATTGATAAATATAGGAATCAAAAGTTAAAAGTTAAAAAGATTTTACTTTCATAATTTATGAGTGTTTCGATTGCTACCATGTCTAGGTAGGTAAAAGTAGTGTAAAACACCCCTATAAAATATTTTGAAGTTTTTATTGGGCTAAATGGGCCCCCTTCCCCTCATAAGTCTAGAAATTACATAAATCATCTTGTGGAAAAGCTTTTCTTTGGTTTAGCCGTGGATAACATTATGGATATGATTTCAAATAAAAATATCACCCACACTTTTTAGACGGTCATAAGTGTGACAAGTTTTTATGAGAATATATGTCGTTGATTCTTCGGTAACAATTTTCTCTATACAGTAATCAGGAGCATACTATGAGTGCTAACACCCTTGAGTTTCAACGTTTGTTGCATGTGAGGGATGAGATTCTTGGATGTTGGAATTGATGGTCTCGAAATTAAAATCCGCCAAACTTGATCTAAGAATCCTCATGCCTGTTGGTCTAGACTATTGATTAGTTGAGAAGAAGTGCGCATTATTTGCATGAGTTTCTTTCTGGCTCTAATTTTCAAATAACACCAAGTTTGGAAATGCATATGGCAACTTGTTCGTCTCTTAGGTTAAGAAATGCAGAAAATGGTGTTTGGACATGTCTTCATGAATACATCGTGGTGTTATATAATTCAGTACACATGATAACAGGTGGGATTGTCGATCTAGATAGGTGTGTTTGAAATATGGATGTATATGTATCTCGCTATGAATACCATGGAGCTTCAATAGTGTTGGTGGGTGTAGAATACTATAAAATTATATAAGAGGTTGGTTCTCACATGTTGGACTTGTTAGGATTAGCATTCTAGTCATCTACACACTAGTGGCTATAAAAAATACATGTACGTTTACTAGTATTGTCTAGATATGTAATGTATATTACCAATGTAATATTACAAAATGTATTGTATTTTATCGACGTACAATTCATCAATATAAAGTTAATCAAACACAACTTCAGTGCCAGAATGAGTCGTCATGACCAAAACCAACCACTAATCCATGACAAGACCCATTAATATCCCGATTATCACAAATGTTCAATTAAACATGTAAATATTTTATGACATTTTAACTGTGTAACTTGAACTTACTAAAGGGCTGTTTGATAAAACTGACTAGGTAAGATCTGACTGAGTCAGAAGCTGACCCAGTAAGAAGTTCTGACTGAGTCTGCATCTGACTGAAACTTGGCTGTTTGATTTTGTATCTGACTGACTCTGCTGAATATACATACACATATACATACCCATCTACATACACATCTACATACCTATATACATATACATATACATACCCATATACATATACATATACATACCCATATACATACACATCTACATACCCATATACATACACATCTATACCCATATACATACACATATACATACCCATATACATACACATCTACATACTCATATACATACCCATATACATACACATCTACATACCCATATACATATACATATCTGAGCAAATCAAAGCAACCATCACCACCCCCAAATCAAACGCGACCTTCATCCCTGTCGATCGCGACCTTCATCTTCATCACCGAAGCAACCATCACCACCCCCAAATCAAACGCGACCTTCATCCCTGTCGATCGCGACCTTCATCTTCATCATCACCGAAGCAACCATCACCACCCCCAAATCAAACGCGACCTTCATCTCTGTCGATCGCGACCTTCATCTTCATCATCACCGAAGCAACCATCACCACCCCCAAATCAAACGCAACCATCACCACCCCCAAATCACTCGCGATGAAAGGCAGGGAAGGGGCGGAGGAAGAGGACCGGGAGGGCGATAAAGAAGATGAAGAAGATGAAGATGACCGGGAGGGGAGGGGCGGAGGTCGGGGTCACTTGGCGGAGGTCGATGAAGAGGAAAAGGAGACCCGGTCAGACATTAAAAGGAAAAGGACCGGGTCAGTGGAGGGAGACCGGGTCAGTAGCATTTTGATTGCAAAACAAACGGGCTGACCGGGCTGACCGAGTCAGCCGGTCAGGGTCAGCCCCGGTCAGCAGCTATCAAACGGGGCCTAACAAATTAAAAAACTTATTAGCATGCCAATCATCATACACATGACTTCAACAATAAAATAATTTACTATAATCTAATATAACATATATTTTTTTAACCACCCTAATATAACTTATGTAACCAAAATTATTCAAACACACACATTACAAGGCTTATTTAAAGTCTATTAATTATCATAAGCATGTCTCTCTAAGTGCAACATAACTTGTTATGATCTATTTTAGCTTTGTATACTCTCATGATCTATTTTAGCTTTGTATAAAGCCCATCCAACTATCATCAAAGTATGTATATACGCAACCGATGTCTGTGTATACATGTTCATGTCGTCATCAAACGTAACAATGATAAGCAAGTAGGATACACATGTTAAGGGCTAGAAAGATTTTTTAAGATTGCCAAAACAATGCGTACACACCATGATGGCACACATTAAGGATAGTAACAATCAATGTTTTCACAACGAGATCAGACGACAAACCAAAAATCTCACTAGTCGCCGGATCTAAGAATCGGATAATGTTATAACTATATATTTAGCGATATATATAATTAAAATAAGTATGATATATATATATATTTTATAGTTATATATAAAACTTAACAATAATCATATGTCTAACACTCCCATTCATTTTCTAATCCACCTATTCAACCCATTAAATCCAACAAATTAAAAATAAAGATAAAATAGCACCAATCAACATTTTTTTTTGCTACAAAACGAATTTGGGTAGACCGGACCGATGACCCATTCGAATCTCAGTCTGACCAGGACCTCCGAGACGAGTAAAAACAAACACCTGGTAACAATGAAATCAAGATTTACAGCATGCAACCAAGAGTCGAGAGTTGCAAGCATGAAGTACTTGATCACCAATGTCCAGTCGACGACACCTAACAATGGTCGAAAAACAACAGCTGACGATGTCGATGACAATCTACATGCTACTTACTAGTGACGTGTAGCGGGGTTGCCCCCCGAGCGGTTAACATGTTACATATGATACATATGATTATGACTTGTGTGAGGTCTAAAAGATATGAGGCCTCTCCCCCAACTTTCTAATCTTTAGATAACTTATAGAGTTGATATTGCAGCAGGTAAGAAAGATGAAAGAAACATATTTGCTTATCAAGATTCATCAGAGGGAAAAAAATGACATTTTTAACATGTATGCTAACTGTACACAAGTTAAAAAATCAACCTACCTAAGCTTTAATGAACTTAAAGATTTCTTGATCTGTAAATTTTTCTTTACCTCTGCGCCTCGGATTCTCGTTCTCTTCGATAAACGAAAACCATATTAAACACGACTCTCCCAACTCTGCGGGTCTTTCGCCTCTTTTTACTCAAACCTGTCTTCTTCTCCTTTTCATCTGAGGGTAGTGAGGCGGGTACATTATGAATCCAAAAAACAGGCACCAATGCTGCTAAAGATTGTATAACAATCCCTACAGGAAGGTTTGAGTAATCAACTGATGATATTCCAAGAAACGACGCCATTCCAACACCCAAAAACCCACTACAGATCGAGGATAAACAAAGGGCTGATGCTAAGAACGACATCAGCGATCCTTCACAGCCTGGAGGGGCTAAACTTGCAAAAAGCACTTGAAAAGGTAGAATCTTGAACTGGTTGACTATTTCTGCAATACCCGAAATGCATACCACAAAGATATTGTTTGGGATTCCAAGTTTGAGGTTTATTTGCTTCACAAGAACAAGATCAAGAAGTAGAGAACACGCGTATACAATCTGAACTGTCCCGATTAGTTTCCTCAAGGAGATGGTTTTAAAGTAGCGGTTGTAGAGGATGGTTACAGCTAACAGAAGTAACTGGCCGATAACTTTTGACATCCCGATAACGAACGGATCAAGATTCAAGATTTGTGTTTGGTAACAGAATAAAGATCCAGATAAGACTGGTACCATGGAATAAGAAGCTACAACCCATAAAAGTGACTTAAGAACGCCATCGTTCTTGATCGCCAAAATGAGGTCAGAAATCTGTTTCTTGATGCTTGATGAGATCGATTCATGATGATTGGGAGATCGGGACAAGTTAAATGATTCTTCTTTTGTTGTTAAAGATAAAACAAGTTGCAACGAGAGTAATGATGCAAAGATCAAGAACATGAATTTCGGTTTTTGTGTTTTTAGAAGAAGAAAACCGCCTAAACAGTTGCCTAGAACTCCACCTGCAGCTAAAGCCATGAAGGCATAAGATTGGAGACCATTTATTTTGTTTTTTTGACCGTATTCTGCAACGAGGGCGTCTTTTGCAACTTCCATAATCGATGCTCCAAGATTACCAAGAAGAACACACGTCATGAGAATCGGTAGTGCTGTACTTGCCAGAGGGATCAATGCCATAGAACCCCATGATAATATCTGCAGCACAACTGAAAAGATTGATAAAAATCACTTTAAATCTATAGGCAATCCGCAATCCATAAGCTTATGTCATTCATTTTCAAAAATAAAATATGTATAAGCAAAATAAGAGCTAGCAATTTTAACTCATTTACCAATAAACCAGTCAATCTAGATTATACATCATCTTTAACGGGTCAAATGGGCTTAAGCTAGAGGATTAACTAAAAGTAACGGGTCAAACAGCGCGAAAGTCATCCATAGAGCATTCAAACACACAAAAACCACTTAAAATTGCTTTATTAGACAAAGGTTAATATTAAACCTCTTAACAAAAAAAAATTAATGATTCATAAGACCAAATAAAATGTTAGCGGGTGGGTTGGCCCAACCCGATGGCCCATTTCAACATCCCTTACAGATTAGTAGATTACCCAATTCTCTACAACCAAATATTCTCACACCTCTAACTCAAATTTGCCAAACAGACGCCATACAAATACATAACTGAGTTGTTAGTATAATTCATTAATGCATTTCTGAAAAATTCAAGAATACACAAGATTTATGTTAAATATCCTAAACTTCAAAAGGTTATATCAGTTGGCAGCTATTTGGTCAATTTATATAAGATTTATGTTTATTCCACTCTTTTTCACAACATATGTAAGTTTGGAATAACTCTGAGAAAGAATATTCAAAGAAACTGCAATTATTGCCCAATAAGTCGTAAAGTTTTATGAGATCATATGAAGAATGAACTCAAAATTATTAACCTACCCACATATAATTAGGTGAAAATTAGCAATGTTAACTACCTGATGACACACAATCACACACACATACATACACAATAGCATCAATGTAATGAACATATGAACAGAATAACAGCTAACCTCCAATGGAAATATAAGGCAACCTATGTGAACCACCAATGAACAGAGCATCTGACAATATTCCATAAAGGGGCTTTGCCACCATTGGAAGATTAGCAGAATTCTGCACCAACTGTAACGTTGAAGGATTCATATTCAAACTATTAGCCATATGGATATTCAGGGCTAGCCATGGAAAACATCTAAATCCTTGAACCCAATACCCAAACCCCTTGAACCCAAAGATTCAACAAATCTTGAATCCCACTAAAGTTTCTATCTTTCTTTTCACTCTCTGTTTTCTTGATCTTGTTCAGATAGAAAACACAGGGTCACCATATCTGTTCTAGGGTTTCTAGGGTTCCTGCAATTTGGGGATTTCAAGATTCTCATGGGCTTTCTCTGCTGGACAGAAGTGAAATGGAGGGGTTTGTTGGATTTGAATAAAGATTGATAATTTGCTGGATTTTTGACAAGTGGATTGAATGCAAATGATGGGTTTCCATTGCAAACTGATGATGAAGCCATGGTGTTCTTGAATCGTGAAGAACACCCACTTTGGTGTTGTTGAACAAGATGAAAGATTGTGATATGATGTTTAAAGAATGATTATTTTGAGGGGAAGAAAACAAGAAATTAGATGGATCTAGAATGATATGGATTAAAGGTTAGGGTTTGAGTGTATTATACAGAGGCTCCAAGAAGAGAACCCTCGAGAGATGGAAGAAAGATAACAGGTGTTATATGTTTTTTTTTCATTACATTTTGATTTTGAAGTTTTGTTTTGGCTTTGTTCTAGGGGATCTAATGGGACCAAAATGAAAGATCGACAGTTAACACCTTCTCTCTCTCTTCATGTCTACTTGACAAGTGTTGTGGAATTAGGGTTTTCTAGTAGCGCACTCTAATTGGAGACTCAAGAATATTCTGGAAACACACATTTAGATCTTTGAGCATCAGTAACACCTCCGTGGTGGCCGGTGGGGGTGTGAGTATGTTACCGGGCCGTGAGACTTGGTGGATACAGCGCCGTCGTCTTTTTGTGAGGGCAGTGACGAGCTTGAACCAAACCTTATGGGCGGTGGGGGTATGGGTGAAAATAAACTATTTTGGGTGACGGACTTTATATTTATTAAAAAAAATTTCACTATCGGATCAAAATTTACACTATCGAACCGAAAATTAACAGTACTGACGAAAAAAGGAGGCGGGACCCGTGGTCCCAAAGAAGCTTGACCAATGCGTGAGGGGGCGTGAGCAACCCATTTTAGTGCACTCACGAGCGTAGCAGTAATAGTTGGTAGGTTTGTGAGTATATTTTTTAATTTATGAGTGTGTCTGTGACCACATGTCTTATTTAAGAGATGTAGGTGGTGGCATTTTTATTTAGATCTGTTAAGTTATTACGGATGCCCTTAGGATCAATGATGGTTAGGTTATGAACGTTGCATCAGGCACGTTAGTAAGCTTTTTTGACCAATTTATTTCCTTGATAAAAGTCCACAATCTTTTTTGTCCGTTGTTGACAAAACCAATTATTTTTTATTTTTTATTTTACCTAGCCTCAATTAATAAAACTGTAATCATAAAATACTTGTTCAAAATTTTGCGTTGAACTCCAAAAGTAATTAATAAAAATTGTAATCATAAAATACTTATTAGAAAAATTTCGTGGAACCCAAAAGTAATGTTTTTTTACCGACCTAATAAAAAGTTATATTTATAAAAACAAAATCACATAAACGCTCATGATATATAAAAGAAAAAAAAACCATACGGTTGAAATAATATATACAAATTTTTATTGCTGTATAACCTATAATTTGTGGAAGATTTGACTATCACACTTGTATAATCAAACTTTCCAATGAAATAACCAATACTCCTTTGTCTTTGGTCTGCCATATCACTTTACTGTTGTAAATTATAGGGTTATTTGGACATTAAATATATGGTAACACAATACCAAACAAAACAGAACATATCATGACTTGAAACCTAATCTTAAATGAAACCATACCATTTGTCGAGTCGATGGCAACCAAAACTAGACCATTGTCGGGTAGACAGTTGCGGTCTCTAGGTTGATGTTGTTTATGTCATCTAAAATCCCAACATTAACAAAAACATACAACAACAAAGAAAGGAAGCACACATGCTCGGGTCAACGTTTACTGTTGACTTTGTTTAACACATTTTACAAAATCTACAATACTTCCATTGATATGGCTGGAAATAACACCAAAATCTTTCAATACTGGTCTAGTTCTTTCACCAACATTTGACCAATTTGACCAACTGGTTTAACCCACTAAAAACTTGAAGAATTAAGATCTAGTTTGTGTTAATTTGTGGACTTAAACGCGAATCTTGTACGCAGCTCCACTTACAAACTCTTGATCTCGATAAAGTCAAGGTGTTAAGTCAAAATTTGACTCTAGCAGTGAATGGACTTGAGCAAGGGAGGATACCTTGTAATCTGGTTTATGTTCAACATTGGCATATCTAGGAGAATCATACCTCCCTGTTTCATCAAGCAAACATGTAACTGCTCCAGCCCTTTTCCCACAAGCCACCTGTGTGATCATAAGTTTCGAATCACAAGAAGAATCACAAGAAAGTAATCAACGGTGCTGATACGTAAGATAGAAACCATTAATGCTTTTTACTGTTTTACAGTCATTTCCATATCAGTGTACCATATTTGAAAGCTATTCCAAGTTCAGTGATTGAGTATTTGAGTTATCAAGAATCAAGTTTGGCGTTTTGGTGAGAGGAAGCCATTACTTACAAAACTGGTAAAGAGATCATTACTTGTAAACAACAATGTTCATTTGGTGTTTTCCCAAATATATAGTTGATTTGCATGCCCTCGGGCGACCGTGCTTTGTTAATAATCATTTACTCACATACAAATTCGATGCATCTTCAGTCTTTAATAGAGGTGGCCGCATGGGAGGTAGTAATAGGTCAAAACGATTTCGCGTCATTGCGTCAAAATAGATAATATTTCGGTCAAAATGGACCAAATCAGATTGGCTGGACCCTTCAGACTATCCATTTTCAGAATTTCAGAATTAACTGGTATGCTAAATATATTTTAAAAAGAGTAAATTTCGGTTTTGGTCCCTGTGGTTTAACCATTTTAACCATTTCAGTCCAAAAAGGAATCTTTGATCATATCACGCCCTGTGGTTTCATTTTTGTAACGGTTTTTGTCCCTGAGGCTAACTCTGTTAGTTTTTACAGTTAAATGTGAGGGTACTTTGGTCATTTTACATTTGAAGGGCTAGTTATGTAATTATATTAGATTAGGATAATTTTCGTAATTTTTTAAAACAATAAAAATAAAAAATAAAAACTTAAATCTATTCCAACCCAAACCCCAACACTCCCACCATCCTAAAATCAAAACCCTAGCACCCACAACCCCTTCCTTCACCTCTCTCTGTCACCTCTTCTTTCTCTATGTTAAGTTCTAGGGTTCTACCACTTCTCATTCTCCGGCCACCGAACCACCACCATCTCACCGGAACAACAACCTCTCCGTCACACCACCACCGTAACCACCTACCATGGCGACGGTGTCGTCGAAGCACCACCAACCACCGCATAGGTTCTCCCTCCCCTTCCTAAAGTGGGGCCAGAGCAACAACAACTGCCGCAGCCGCCACCGCACCTCTCCTCTCGCCGACGCCTCCGACTCCGACCTCAACAACCACCGACCGCCTCACAGCTGTCGTGACGACGCGACCAAGGTGACGTGGGGGTGTGTGGGTCTGGTGTTTGGTAGGTCCAAGTGCGGGTTTGGGGCCAGGTTTGGGTGATGTTTTCAGTGTCGATGGGCACTGCTTTGGGTTGTGTAGAGGCAGTAGAAGCGGGTCATTTGGGGGCTGGTTTGAGAGCTGTTCTTTTGTGCAGACGGGTGAGTTTTTGGATGCGCATGAATGTATTGGATGTATGAAGGGTTCGGGAGCAAATGGTATGGGTGGCGGGTTTGGTACCGTATATTGGTGGCGGGTCGGTATCCAGCGAGGGAACATTGTTGGGTTTCAATTTGGCATCGATGATATTGAGCTCGGTGTTGAATGTTGCTTTTTAATCGGTGAAGAGGAGGTAATTCGATGGCGGGAAGTTGGCAGGGATTAGGGCGGCGTTGGCGGTGACATAGAGCAAGAGGAGGAGGAGCACGGGAAGAAGATGAAAGATGAGTTTGGAGGCTGCAGGCGGTGGTGCAAGGGGAGGAAGGGTTGGTAGGGGTTAGGGTTCCGATTGTAATGTTTGTGGTGAAGGGTTTTAGATTTACATTTTGTTTTTTTTTATTTTTTATTGTTTTAAAAAATTACAACAATTATCCTAATCTAATATAATTTGCATAACTATCCTCCAAATGTAAAATGACCAAAGTACCCTCACATTTAACTGTAAAAACTAACAGAGTTAGCCTCAGGGACCAAAATCGATACAAAAATGAAACCACAGGGCGTGATATGATCAAAGATTCCTTTTTGGACTGAAATGGTTAAAATGATTAAACCACAGGGACCAAAACCGAAATTTACTCTTTTAAAATATATTACTACCAAAATAATTCGAAATTAAAACAAAACAAAAAAGAATGACTAAGGAGCTTGTTTTGCATTTGAAAAATATCGATACAGTTTGGATGACTCTCAACCTATTCAACCCGTTTGACCCTTTTCTTTTTTAGCGAAATCATTTATAGCTTAACCCTTTTGACACTACAGAGATAAAACGTAACCCAAATCGAAATAACCACCCTTAATTTTAAACATGGAAACTTCACTAGGTCTGAAACTCAGATTTGGAATCCTAAAGTAGTTTTTCATATCAGTTACCACCATTTTTAGCATGGAACAAACGAAGATTAAAAATCACCAATTCTTCAAGAAAAAACAGTTTTTAGTACACAGATTACTCACATCATCCTTCAGGCTATCCCCATCATCATCACTTCATTAGGTTCAACTCCCCAAGTCGAACATATATGAAGCAGGGAGCAGGGTCAGGTTTATAAGGGAGAATTCTCTGCTCAACGCTGGAGAAAATGACATCTGTGACCATACATACATATCATGGTATATTTTTATGAATGGAGAACTAAATAATGTATAAATGAGAGATGGTAATATAATTGGTAAAGACAAAAGAAGAGAAGAAAACATACACCAAATCGTTCATGAAAATCAACAGCTGATTTGACATTACGGGTTATTAGTCCCCTTCTGCAAAAAGAATTATACATGTAAATGTATGAGATCAAGAATTCTATACTGTGCCATGACTATAAAAATTAATATCTCACATATCTAAACCAATAGTTCAATCTTAGTGCAATGGTGTGTATTAAATTTGGCTGATTGAAACAGCTCATAAAACTATTTTGTGTACAAAAAAAAGCTGAATGAGTAATGAAGGCATAAAATCAGTAAAGATAGTTTGTGTACGGTTCCAGGTCAAAACAGAAAACTTTGTAATGGTCAGATTCTGCTGACCCAAACATATTTTGTCTAGAATTTTTATTCTTTCATATTTCTAGTCAACGTGTCACATATGATTACATACAATATTATTTCAAGACAGTCTTTTTTATAGAATGGTTTAGGAGGTTTTATGCATTAAACAATACGCTTTGTGTAGGACAATTGACCCTTTTGACATGTTCCACCCCATTCCTTTAAATACTTTTCCGTTTGACCCCCTGGAGTTCGAACATTACAACAATCACGTCATTCTGAATTGAGCAGGCCAAAACTGTCAGCTTTTGTTATTTGGTAAAGAATTCATTGAAGTAAATCTAACCTGATATTCCTAGAGTTAAGAAAACCACAAAGGTCTTCAGCACCTGCATCGTGGTTCAAGTATAACAAAATAAGTCTTTTCCTACCGAATCAAGTTGTTTTAAGAAAGTTATACTTCTAACACTTTGATTTGTTACTATCATAAACAATCCATGTACTGCGTAACGCGATTCTTGCTCGGAGCTAAGAAAATTTCGAGAGCTTTTAGATTACATGCTTGCTATTCTCCAACATTTAGATTCTCATTCATATTCAATATAACAAGACAAAAAGAATTCATCAAACCTATTTCCTAATTTTGTATTGTAAATAGATGGGTATGGCATTATAATTCTAATCACCTCCAAAATAATAAAAGATTACATGCGTATGAATGTACTTAAGATATGCCTATGCTTATTTAAAACTTTATGTGATATATACCTATGTGTTGCATACTATATATCTGCTTGCAATCGCTAATCGTTCTCGAGTCAGAGGTCTCTTTGGAAGCGGTCTCTCTATTCTCCTAGATAGAGGAAAGACTCGTCATCACCTACCCCTCCAGACCCTGCTTTTTAGTAGGATATACTGGTAATTTTGTTTGTTTGTTTGTTTAGTTGCATCCCATGGATGTAGGTCAGCTTAGACCAAACCACGTTAATCCCCGTGTTCTAATTTTCTCAATTATTGTGATCATGTGCAAGATACCTAAACCCGTTAACAAACAAGAAGAAACATAAAGCTCCCTCTATTGAATCAAGAAGTTATGTATTGACTTTAAACATAAATCTAATAACTTTCAAAGCCAACACTAACATACTTAGTAACTAGCACACCTCAGTGACAACAATATTACTTTCATGTCTACAAGATTCACATGTATGGTCCTTAATAGTATCCAAAGTCATATATCCCTTCACATCATTGACCAAGTCAAATGTCAAAATTCCAAACTTTCAGGGCCATACTCGTTAAACATTTCACTTCTTTCTTTAACCCTCAATCTTAACGGGTCGATCATAAATCAACAATTAAACATCTTACTAATCCATTATAACCAAACCTTACAACATCACACAAACAAATCACCAAATCCCCAATCCCCACCATTTCCCACAATCGTGCAAACATCAAACAGTCGATCATCAAACATCAACCCACAAGAAATCAAAACCCACATCAAATCACCACTTACCAGGCATAATCTGCAACCGATCCATCCCCTGCTTCTCGAATCCGCAATAATTTCGTACGCCTTTTGCTGCTGCTTATCGGGGCTCCACTGTTCAATATGGTGCAAAATGTCGATACCCGAAGGGGAAGATGCGATGATCGAAAAGTACTGATCTTTACCCAGTACGGCTTGTACATCGCCGGAAAATCGATAACGGGAACCGTAGAGTTCCGTCCATATCAAAAACAACACCCTGATGCGGGATTTGATGGGTTTTGAGCTCGATTGAAGAGACATGGTGGTTGATAGTGATCGGAATATCGCTCTTGAGAGCTGTGGGAGGTGGGGATTTAGCATAGGGTTATGGGGTTTGAGTGGGGATAGAGTGAATGGTGGCATTGTGGATAGCCTATAGGGGGGTGGAGATCATGAGTCATGAATGGATGTAGTGGTAGGAGTCATCACTCATCACCCACACTACTTTTTTTTTTTTTCTTTTTTTTTTTTTTTTTTTTTTTTTTTTTTTCTTTTTCTTTTTTTTTTACCGTAAGTAAATTTTGAACAACAAAAAGCCAGCAATCAAATCCGAGAACGGGTTTTCTGACAGGCTTTACAACGAGTTTTGATAGTTGTTTAAACAACGAGTTATATTCACGTACTATCAGTAACGGATTAGTCATTCTACTTTAAGTATTATTTTTAATTTATTTCATTTAGTTCTTTGATCAGCAGTTGTTTAAATGCTGAATTATCAAGTTCTACTTACGCTGGCTCTTTGCTTGTAGGTGAATTCCAACCTGAGACAGTCATTTTTGTTGCTCTCTCACCCACCACTCGTTAATGCTTCGGTCTTTGCAATTGACCCTTCTTGTCAGCTATTTTGTTTACACCCTTAAACTCGTGGGTTTCATGAAAATTGTTGTATAAAGTTTCACTTGAATATCATGATATTTTGAATGTTAATGGTTTGATTTATTATATGAATATTTATTAATTGATTGGTTGATGATTAGATTTAACTAGTTAAATCCGTCATGCGCGTATGGGTGACGTTGTTAACCAAGGCTCAGATATATCATCATAGCCATAGTGCCCAGAACTAAATGGGTTTTGTAAATCATGTAAAGACATTCAAAACATAATAACCATAAAAACACAAATAATTAACTACAGTAATAAAAGTTTAATCGGGCTCAGAATCAAAACAATTAGTTGCAATTGCATACCAAAAAAAGGTTGCCAAGCCATGGCAACTAACGACGATTTCGCATCTCAATTATAACCCATTACCGTCTCTGATGAACTAATTTCATCATCATCGACCATAGAAATAAGCTGAATGACTACTATACAACATTTGAAACAAAATCTCAGATGAGTCAAACTCATCGTCACTGTTATCACAGGGCAACATAGAGCATAAACACCACTACAACACCACCATCTATCATGACAAACAAACCAACGATGGGTAGCAACGATGGGCATCGAGAAGATACAACGACGATAAGGCAGGATTAACGGTTGCACCACCACCGACGTCCACCATCAGCGATAAAAGACCGCCACCTAATCCACACCAAACCAAAAACAAAAAGGCAGAGCGGCGATGGGGCCTACCTCTAGTGTTATCATCACAAACACAACAGTGATAAAACGGCCACTGCATATTTGATTTGGGGGAAAGAGAGTGTCTGCAGTATCATGTTGTACCCTAAGCATGATAAACAATACCCAAAAATATATAAAATGATAGACAGATATGTTATAAGTGTTACATTTTTAAATTTGACATACTTGATATGAGAAGTTTAGACACAAGATAACAAGCTTTTTAGAACTATAAATTAAAATTCAAACCACCAGCCTCTTGAATGGTAGAAATCATCTAAACAATCCGAAACTAAAGACTTAAGCCAGAATGAAAGGAAAAAAAAAAGAAACAAACGGGGCAGTATTAACATAACGCATGAGAGATCGATTACAAATACATCAATTCCATATCTCTAGTAACAATGTTGTCCATTTGTATTACATATTTTAACTTTAAATAGTAACTTATGATAATAAGTGATGTTTGTATGTTATTACTTCTTTATATAATTTTAAACTGAAAGCTACAGTTCATTATATATTTTATATATATATATTATAAGATATATATATATATATATAATATATATTATATATAAATATATAATATATATATTTAGTTATTTACATGATTGATCCTTGATGAATTGTTTTATAAAGTTAAGACATATGAAGGTAAAGATCATATATATATTGAACAAGTTGAATATATAATGTTTTAAATTATTTTTTCTTTAGATATTTCTTGTAACTACAAAGTACAAACTGAGGAGTATTTCAATAATCTTCACGTCAATTATATTATACAATATTATTACAATATTAATCTACAAACTAAAGGAATAAAATCTTTAGGTTTATTGATTTCGGTCACAAAGATTTGAATATTAAAGTTTAACTACCACTATTCATAGTTGTATTTTGTTTGAACGAGTTTGCCCACTAAATTTTAATACTTTATAATTTGGTCACCATGTTAAAAAACTAATTAGACTCCCGTTGCGTAGCGTGGATAAAACTAGTTATATTATAGTCATATAAGAGTCAAAGTGGTTATACACAAGTCAACAAGTCTTAAATATGAAATTACATGGTTATATTACGATCGCGCACCCTCCGTTATAGTTCTTATATATATTAAACACTAGCTTTAGTAAAACCGTATATTACACGGGTTGAATAAACAAAATATTAAATATAATAAAAATTATTAATTAAAAACAATATACTTAGACATTATATAATTGAAATATGTATAATAATAATATAAGTGATAAAACAATAATATGAACGTTTTAATTTTTATTATTTTTTCAAATATATAGTAAATATTTTATTTCAAAATAACGTTTTAAAAAATTCATTTAAAAAAAAAATCCTTACTATACTTCCTCCTACTTTAATTATTTTTATAAAAAGTTTACTTTAAAAACAGTATTAAAATAAAAAATAGTTTGATTTTTTAGGAAAAGGTTATTTTTATAAAAAACAATTTCTATAGAAATAACATTAATAAAATATCTCTTTCTTATTTATTAAAAAACAATTATAATATAAAAATGAATAAATAACATTATTAGTAATTAATGTAGTTATTTAATAGGAAGAGAAGCGAGAAAATTTGATAAAAATGAATGTGATGCTGACACGTGACACCCAGATTTATCATTTTATTAGAATAAGAAGCAGGCCGACCCATTATCAAATGTATGGTGCATTGGGTTTGGGGCCCCCAAAAACTAAGGGCCCCCATTTTAATTTTTTTATACTGGGCCAAAAGAACAGATCCATGCACGGCAAAAGAACAGTTCGACGCATAGCTTGCCATAGCTCTTGTTGAAAATACGGTGTTGGCAGAATGGCAGCCTCATCGCCCATCGAGGCTGAGCAGTGGCCTGTCCAACTTCTAAGAGAATCGGCCTGTCCAAGACGCGTAAACGATTCGACGCACATCACGCACAACGCACAACCTCATCGCCCATGGAGCGGCGGCTGCTGGGAGACCTGCACGGCGCACAACTGTTGCCTGTTCTTCTTCTCCAATCTCCACATGCTGCATGCGGACCTGCAAGGTTGTTCTATACTTCGATTCACTGGTAAACATAAAGTCATAAAGACTTTTAGTCTATAAACCACAAACAACTAAACAAATCAGTGTTCTAGTGTTCTTAAGTCTTGAAGTTGAATATTGAATTTTCGTTCTTGATTTAGTCATTTAGATTGGCAGCAAGCGAGCAGCGGAGCAGGTTATTGAAAATTTGAAGTTGATTCTTCCTCTGGTTCATTACTAAAGTAAAGCACTCAAGGTTAGATTATTTTTTTAATTCATGATTCTTGAATCTTGTTAATGATAAGTGATACCGACCTGATTAATTACTCATTCCTACTTGTTGTCTTAGGTTTGTTTAGGAAAAAGATTTCATTTATTAGGTTAGGTATTTAAGTTTTAAGTTGATTTAGTATTTGTTAATTGGTAGTTTTTATTAAATTATAATGTCAAATCGATTTTGAAAGTGCCCTTCCTGTGCATAAGAAAAGGCAAAGAACGTAGGACAAGAAGCTTTTAATGAATCAATAAAAGAATCGCTACTTAAGTTTGTAACAACCACAACAATAAATAATACAAATCTTGATGACAACACTAATGTGTCACACCCCGACCGACGGCGAATCATCAGAGCGGACGAGGGGATGATTGATTGTTCATAACACATGGTCGTCTAATAGTGGAGATAATATTAAAATCAGATTACAAGATAGCATGAGTTTAACATATGCAAATACAACAGTTGAAGTCACAAAAGATATTCATTTTTAACTAAGTCCAAAAGTCCTAATTGTAAGCTTGCAAATAATCCAACTATACAGCATGTCCTGAAATCATGTGAGAAAATAAAGTCAGCTAACGAGTTAGCTGGTGAGTAATCACAGTTTGATATACATAAAGATTGATTGTTTAATCGAGAAATAATCCAATTCACAAGGTGATGTTAAGACTTATAATGCAATAGCGGAGCATATAGATAAACCGACACAATATAAACCCCTTGACTTGACACTTTGCATATAATAGACTTGCACATATACACCATAGATTGACTATCTGCCTCCGGCACAATCACCACTCGACTATTCATGTGGGGTGGGTTATCCAACCAGTAGATCTACCATTGATACCAAATTGATTGATTGATTGTATTAGGGTTCCTACTGTCGTTCAGTTTATCGTAGCATGTTCACATAGTTGCAAGTAATAACATAACCCGTCTTGAATGAATTTAGAATGAAATAACAATAGAATATCATGATTGAATATTGTATCACATGACTTCCCCCAAATAAAAAATAATAGAAAAAGGGGCTATGAATACTAACCTGGATTGATGAATCGAGGTTGATTTAAACGGTTTAGACACCTAAGAACCCTCAAGGTAAACCTAAGAAATGGTGCTTCGAGAGTTAAAATCATAATGAATTTGTAAATCAGAATTAGGTTTAGAGGTTCGAGTCGGATTTGGGTTTTGTTTAACAGTTTGAAGAAGATGTTTGCTAAATTTGAATAACTTTGTTTATAAGATTAGGTTTAACAAGTAATTCATATTTTCAGAAATTAATAGTATTAAAACTATTAATAGACACTTGTTTTATTTGTTTGATTATTAATGTAAAAATAAACATTAGATTATTATTAAGTAATAGTTCTTTTAAAATAATAAATAATTAACAGTGCATCAAGTATATGGAATAATAAGAGAACGAGAAAAGATACCACCAAAAAAACTTCAGACGATCCTCAACATCTTGCGTCTTGAATAAAACGGCAAGGCAATTGATTGAATGAAACAATCTTTGTATCTCACAACTCTCTAATCTCTATTTGTTTTGAGATGATGTTTTTTGTGATAGGATGATCATCATCAACCAAAGACACACATATTTATAGTTCTTCATATCAAATGTGCACCACACAAATGTGATGATTAACCTACTCCACTCAATTATCATGTCCACCAACTATGATAATGATTAACCTACTCCACTCAATGAAATAATGAGAAACCATTATGGAGGAGACTTTATTTGGTGGATTCAATTGTGGTGAGTTCCCACATATATATATATATACATATATATACATATATATATATATACTACATTTAATTAAGTTTGTGAAACTTATTAAATAATTTGAGGAATTTGATAAACGTCATAAGGGTTTCATACAATTCATTAAACCAACAATAAAAGCAAAAACGGGATTGTTTCATTGATAATCGCCCAATCGGGTTCGGTTCACAATTCAAAACGGGTCAAATGTCACAGTCTCCCCGCTTTAGGAAATTCGTCCCGAAATTTAATCACGAGGAGGCTGATGTGAAAAGTTGAGGGTACTTCGATTTCATTTGGTCTTCACGTTCCCGGTGAATTCTGGGCCACGTTTAGATTCCCAGCGGACTTTGACAATGGGTATCCGGCTATGCTTGAGTGTTTTGACTTCTCGATCTATAATTTCCACAGGCTTCTCGATAAAGTGCATGGATTCATCTATGCGAACTTCATCGAGTGGAGTGTGGAGGTTTTCATCGGCAAGACATTTCTTGAGGTTGGACATGTGAAAAGTAGGATGAACATTGCTGAGTTCTTGAGGTAGTTCAAGCTTGTAAGCAACCTGCCCAATGCGCTCGACAACTTTGAAAGGACCCACATAACGAGGCGCTAGTTTCCCTTTCTTTCTAAAACGGATCACTCCCTTCCAGGGTGACACCTTAAGAAGTACGAGTTCGCCAACTTTGTATTCCATGGGCTTACGTCTTTTATTAGCATAATGCTTTTGACGATTTCTAGCAGCGACCAAGTTATCACGGATCTTATGAATTTTGTCGGTTGTTTCTTGTATCAATTCCGACCAGTAATCTGTGATTCACCAACTTTAGACCACAGATGGGAGATCAACACTTTCGGCCATACAAGGCCTCAAATGGTGCCATCTGGATGTTGGTATGGTAACTGTTTGCAGGACCGGGTGAAGGGTTAGCACTTACAACACACAACACAATAAGGAGAGTGTATTAGAACGCTTAATAGATCAAATGGGGAACCGGTTATGATGATGCTAAGAACATAAAAGTAAACTTAGAAAGACAGAACAAGATAACAACACAAGTGGTTGGTTTTCAAGGATGTTGTATATTGCTTCTCAAATTCAAAGTTACAAGTATTCAGCATTCATACATTACAAGACTTTGAGATACTATATACTGCAACCTACAGACGGCCATACTTTGAAGGCCAGCTGGATACATGAATTAGACAACACAATCCATGTAGAGTCAAAAGGCAGATTGCCTTTTGGCTAGTGACTATGACATGCCATAGCTCACTATGTCACACCCAAACCTTGACGGCGAAACGTCGAGGTGCGAGGGTTAAGATTGTTCACACCACATAACGTATTTAAAGTATGAAATGCCATTAATCAATTGTTTTCAATCACCACCACCTACAAATGTCTCAAAATAAATCAAACAAAAACAAGAATTCAATCGTCTTTATTAAGCCTAGGTCCATGATCTAGGTTATGCATTCTTCAATCATTGCTAAGCTTGCACATTACCTGAAACATGTTGAAAATAAAGTCAACTAACTAGTTGGTGAATTCTCATGGTTTTAAATACAATAAGTATACAAAATGTGGCAATTCTAGTCAATGGTCACAAGATAGCAAGTATATAGAACATGCATAGTTACAATCAAGCCTCGACTGAATAATATAAATAAGCATGATTAGCTAAGTGTATTTGGTTCCCTAGTGCACAAGCATACGGCTCCTAGGAGTCGGCAATACATCGACTTTAGCACCAAATAGGCTTGTCAGGCCCAAAGATCTAAGACTTCGCTAGGCTAGCAATAGTTATGATTGCACACGTATGTCCATCTCATATAATACTAAAAATCCAACCACACGACTATGAAAGAATTGCACGTGTGTAATAATATCAAACGTGTATGTGTAAGTTTGTAGAACACCATGTTCACCCCAAAGGTGCAATAATCGAAAGCTGTGCATAAGAACTCACTTGTTTAATAA